>VZRQ01006836.1:9824-45177 GCA_013397975.1 Machaerirhynchus nigripectus | reverse complement strand
CTGGGGAGGGGAGGGGTGGGGGGTGATGCTCTGAAAAGTTCGGGATTTTTAGGGTTTTATTCCCACGCCGCCTGAAATTGAGGGGTTTCTGTAGAGCATCAACAAGCGCCTGAACGCGTGGCTGCAGTGTTACAGAGCGAGCCGGGCGGCTGCTGGGTTTCGGGCTGGGCTGGCTGCGGGAACAAGAGCCGCTTATTCTTCTGCCTCAATCCCCCGATGCCAAGTTGAATCCGTGAGGATGTCCCGAGCCCTGGGGAGGCTGGTGGGTGCGCAGGAATAGCCCCGATGCGCTGTCTCTAGCGAGCACCGCTCTAATAATGGGGCGATCTCAGATTCAAAGCCCGCTATCCTCGGTGAGACCCTTTGAAATGTTTCCTAATGGCAAGATCTTGCCAGCCGCGGTCAGAGTCCAACAGAGCCGCCGCTTCCTTGCGCTTCCCATGCAGTAGCTGGCATCCGTCTCCCGAGCGTGATCTTAAGCCGAGTACATTGGCTTGTGTTCTGCTTACTAAGCTCATCCGAAAGGACCCTTCGCTCCGCTTCCCTTCCGTCTCTCTAATGCAGCGCTGTCTGTGTGCAGGAGTGTTTCGGGGGGCCCAGGGGGGCTGCGATGCTCCCCCGGGGAGGCAGGTGCACGCCTGGAGTTGCACTTTGCCGGGGAAGCGCCGCTCCCGGTCCCCCGGCTTCAGCCGGCGCTGCCGGGTCTGGAGGCGTCGGAGGTGCCGCCAGCATCGCTAAGCGATGCTCTGGCTGGCTCTGCCGACAGCCCCGGCGCGTTAGAAATCCCCTGCCACCAGCACTTGTTAGTGCGTAAATCACCTGGCACTCGCTAGGCATAAATCACGGGCTTGTGTGCTGTCAGCGAGTTCCTTTGGAGCTGGGGTTCGGGACCTTTCCTGCCGGGGAATCCCAAGGAGCCTGGACTGCCCTGTCCCTGTGGCAGGGGCTGGATCCTCTGCCCAGTCCAAAGTTGCAGCTGAGTGTTTAGTTGGCTGCTTCCCTCTGAGTGCTGGCACGTTGTGCACGAGACTGTGCATTGTTACGTTTTTAATTGGGATCCCCTCCATCCCCTCCCACTGTCGGGGCAAGTGCAGAGCCTGGAGGGTCCCAGAGGCAGCAGAGACAGAGCCTGAGATGCTGCTGCAGGGTGAAGGGGAGGGAAGGGTGTCCTCACCTGGTCGCAGGCTATTGTGTTTCTCCCCCTTCCATCCTGGGGTGTGCCCAGTTTCTCAGTGGCAAACCTCAGTGATTTGGATGTTGCAACATCAGGCCTTTGCGTGTCTCCAGTGCGAGCACAGCGCCTTGATGAATTGCTGCTCTTTGTTTCCTCCCCTCTTCTGACAGTGCCCAGTATTCCAGCCTTCCTACAAACAATGCTCTCTTGTAGTCAGGCAACTATTGCTGGCCCATTTTATTTTTTGCAGCTACAGTATGGATCCACTCCAACGGATAGGCACTCTAACACAAGCAACTTCTACTTGCACACTGCTTTACTGTTCAGGTTTGCTCATGCCTAAACACTTCATCACTGGGTGCAAAACGTTTTCCCAAATGACAAAAGTCATGGTGTGCATTTGCCTTGTTTTGTTTTTGCAGGCGCACAATGGGGATCTTACAGTTAGACCCACATGCAAGCCTGGCTTCTCAGAACAAGACTACACAGCATTCATCTCCCAGAACATCATGGAAGGGCAGAAGTTACTCAAAGGTAAGTGGAATAAAAAGCTTAATAGCTTCTGCAATAACTGTATTTTCAGGAGGTGAAAGGAGGCTTAAAGATGCTGGTTTTGATGGCGAAATTGTCTGCAGAATTATGTTTGTAGGAGGATGAAACACTAAGTGGTTTACCTGAGCACAGTTTTGAATACAGATGAAGCGTTCCAAGTCCGTGTGCTGTCTGCTTCAGGTGGATTGTTTGTTATACTATGCGAGGTCATCACTTCACTCTTGAGTCTCCCACTCCCACCCTGTCTGAAGGAACTCTGCATCTGATATTTTAGAAAGTATTTTTATGTATGAAATTCAAAGATCCCTAAATTATCTCTGCTTTGAAATGGATGATAAAGCAGACGTTGTTGTTGAAAATGTGGTAAACAAGCCTACAGACATTCTGTTCACAAATGTGGCATTCATTTTCATTACTGCCCCACTGACAACATGAAAACACAGGCAAAAAGAAACTACCAATTAGCTTTATAGTAATTGCAGGATTGTAACTGTTTTTGTGATTGTAAACTCTAAGATGTCTTCGTAATCCAAATAACAATAGATTATCCTGTGTATTGATCTGTCTCCCTTTCAAGTTAAAAATAATTAAACTTTATATTTGCATGACACAGAAAAATATTTTATTCCAAGAGAATTTTTGGAGATCAGAATCCCCTCCCAGCACCCCAGGAAGTTGGGAGCACATCAGGACTTGGTGCTCTACTCAAGGCTTTGTAAACCCTTTGCAGTGTTTTCCTGAGTACATTTTGCTCACATGCATGTCTCTCTGCCAGAAAGCTGGGATTTCTGTCTTCCTCCAGAGCAAACACCTGCTCTGTTACTTTGATTTTTCTCAGAAGAGAGGGAGAGTTGTCAGTGTTCTCTCTGGCTCCAGCAGAATCCAGGACTGGACATTTTTGCTCTGCATGAGCTGGCAATCACTTTTGTTTCTGTGCCCAGTTGTCTTAGTGTCGCTGTTCAGGAATTCTCCTGACTGGCCTGGCATTAATTAGTAGACCTTGGGGAGTTTATTTTTAGTTTGAAGGGTAACCAAAGAGGGAATTGAGATGGACAAACCCAAGAATATGCAACCCTAAAGAGAACAAATATCAATAGTTTACACACTTTGTAGCAATTCTTCCCAAACGTGAAGGCGGCTTTACAGGTCAGTCTGGAAACTGAGTAGATTTCATGCTCTTTTAGCTTTGCAAATGATTTGATAAAAAATGTTCTCTGAGTACTGCAGAAAGCTGTGCCATAAATACGTTTGCTCAGAAGAGTGTTTTTTGCAGTTTAGTGCTTGATAAATTGTGCTGTGTTTATGGAGGTGAACAACAGGGATGGAGCAGAAGGGTCTGTTTAGAGGCATTACACGGCTGGGACTTTCAGAGCAGCACAGGGGCTGTCATTTCATTTCTGGTTTAACTGATAATTTTTAAATATGAAATTATATTTACACAGGCTGTCAAGATGATTTGAATGAAAGTATATTTCCATTTGATTTTATCCTTTAGGGACCAGTTGTAGTTTCACATTAGTCATGGCAAACCTCCCTCTGATTTAGGGCTGAACTCACCCTGGGGACATTATGTATCCATGCCCCACTTGTAAGATTCATGTCCTGATAACATTGTCACAAATTCCATGATTTATAAGTGTTTTTCTCAACAAAAGGAGGAAGGAAAAAAGTGCAAGTGCTGTGTTTGCTAATAAGTAAACTATCATCTTTGCACCTTTTAATCTATAGTCAAATACATGCTGTTGTTTATCATAGGAAGCAAATATATCTAATTAATTTATACAATAATGGGCGAGAAAATTCTTCTCCATGCTTGTGTTGTTCTTTATATATACTCTAGCATGTAAAATTGGTAGTTTTCCAGTTTAGGTTTAATTTTACTTCCTAGCACTTGATGTGTCTGAAGCATAAAATGTTTATCTCTTTCTTCCATCTGGGTGAAGTATTGTACAATAGTTCAGACCAAAAATGGGTTCAGATTGCTTACATTATCATGTTTGATAGATTGACATATGTACTATTTCACACCATCTTACCACGCAAAGCTTTGCTGCCAGCTACCACCATCTTATTCATCAGCATTCAGTAATTCATCTGCAGGCCAAATGGGACTGTTTGCCTGAATTAAAAACAAAAAAAAAAGTAGGCAGGAGTTCACCTGTCAGTACTTTCATGGAATTTGGGGGGTGGAAGAAGCGTGTGTGTAGCTGGGATTGCCCTCGGGGGATTTCACGGAGCAAACGTGAGGTTTTTATGGATGCTGCTCACCTTGCCCTTAGGAAGGAGAGGTGGGAAGTCCTGGGACAGTTCATACCTAAAGGTTTGTCCATCAGAAATCAGGGATCATGCAGACCTCAGCACGGTGGTGAAATTCCTCCGCACGGGGAAGTTTGGATGTTCCGTGGTTCGGGATGAGCTGTGTGGCAATAAACCCAGCATTTCCCTTTTAAGCTTTGCAATATCCAGCTCTCAAATGTATGCACTGTTATGAATGCATCAAAATGAAAGTGTTTATAGTATTCTAGGTTTGAATCAAGTTAAACAGATAATGACTGCTTATAATTGGTTTATTCCAATGGAAATAGCTTAGCCTTAATTTGACAACAAGAGCTTTTACAGAGTCATTGTTTTATTATAAGTATGCCGTAAGCTATTAGCTACTACTTTGTGGTTCATCTTATTTGCCTGAGTCAGCTCTCTAACATGCTCAAAAACATACAGATTCTAGCAGGAGCTATTTGTTACACAGTAATTAACTTGTTTATGATAAATGGATGGGAGAAATGTCATGGCATTTTGTTTTATGTATAAATGAAAAGCATCCGCATTCTAAAAATTTCATGTTAATTAGACTTAAAATAGTTTTCCCCAGTAGTGCCACAAATACCACATACTGCACATCACTGCCAGCACTGGCCTGATGGTGGGGTGTGAGCTGAGGAGATTTGTGGAGCCATCGCCTTCCTTAGAAATGCCATCAGGGCATCTCCTAATGAAAGTTACTGGGGTGTAATTTGTTATACTTCTTTGTCTTTGTTTTTGTTTGCAGGATAATAAACTTAGTCTTGTTCACTGATGCATGGTAATGTTTAAGATAGGTTCGTTAAGTGTTTTCTTCTTTAGCCTAGGGGAAAGATCTCCATGTCTGCAGTATGGCAGAGGATGATTGCAGCACGGGGATCTTTTCCTCTTTGTTAATTATTCATGTTAGCTGATCGTGGTGAGAACAGTGGTCCTGAGGGGTGGGGAGCAGGGACATGTGGGGCTGTGCTGAAGCAGTTCAGCAGAGTCCCCAGGGGAAATGATTCCTGATGTGAACTCCGTGTTTGGGAGTGATGCTCACCAGTGGCCTCTTGGGGAAGGAGGGAAAGAAGGAGTAGGATGCTGAAAGTGGTGTGCAGTATGATACTCTTGCTCTTGGCTTTATGCCCTTTTTTATTTTTCTGTAGTGTTTTTTAATATTATAATTAATAAAAGATGTTTGTCAAAATTAGAAGTTCAGGTTTAATTGGCGTGCTGTGAGGCTGTGGCAACTGGGAGTGGGTGGAATGACATCAGGGTGTTGGATGCATTATTCCTCCAGTGTAGTCCCACGACAGCTCCAGCACCTCTCAAACACACCTAAACAAAACAACTCACAGCAGACAACACAAGCAGATGAGAGGTACAGCCACTTTTTTGTTTTTCTGTGCATCTCTCCATCTGCAGTGATTCATGTTTCTTTGCCCAGCCCGAGCAGTGCCTGTGCTGCTGGAGCAGGGAAACTTCACTTGCGTAGGCAGCTACGTTTGGGGACAAGTGCGTGGCAGCACAGTTTATTTTCATATGGGAAGATGAATAAACTCTGCCAGCATGTTCTGCTCTAAGCAAGTGTATGAAACCAAAGGTAGCCAAGCTCATGCAGATGCATAAAGATGTAATTGCTTCCATTCTAGGATTTTTACTAGCATGATTTTTGGTTAAAAACAAATGTAATATGTACAAGCTTTATTGAAGTACCTATTTTTTTTTATATAAGAATTCACTATGGAGACCATCTCTTGTAAGTTTTTTAGAGGTAGGATGTTATTCGTGGTCAAAAGCTTTTTGTTCTCCCCACTGAGGTTTCAAAACTCCCATCCTTTTCAGCCCTCACCACATCCAATACTGAAACTCAGGAAGGCTGTGAATGGTGTTTAGAAAGTATTGAATGCATAGACCAAAGCATCCCCAGTCCCATGGGATAGTGCAGAACAGTGTAGATGGTGTAGGCTTCCCACTTTTCCTGGGTTTAGAGTCCAGAAAATCCCCAGGTACCCCTGTGCTGTTAATTTTGGCAGGAGCTTGGCTCTTGCAGGCAGGTTGGGGTCTGTCTCTGAAGCGTGTGTGGGGATGTCTGAGGCTTTCCCTGCCCACAGTTGTGCCTGTGTCTTCCAGGTGCCCTTTGGTGTGACCTATGGGTGCTTCTGGAAAGGGAAGAGCCTGAGGAACGCTGGGATTTGTTCTGGTGTTTGGTGGGGTTGTCGAGCACCTCTTGAGGGTTGCTTGGTCCATGCAGCAGCTCTGCTGCAGCCTCCTGGAATAGCCAGTGCCTTCTCCAAACTGCTCAGAGTTGAAAAAAAAGCAGAGAGGCTTTTCCATTCATGTTTTCATTATTTTCTGGTCTGTGATTCTGCATGGAAAGCAGTTACTGAAGTTATTGTACACATAATTAGCTTCACAGTTCCCTAATAAAATCTGAAAGTAGGAGAGCGTCCACCGGGAACCCAGAACTCTTTCCCTAATCTTCTTCCTTCCTTTCTTGGAGGAGGGAGAGGCAGACAGGCATCAGCTCTCTGCGTTCAGCTTGTGCGTGCTCCAGTGAAGCTGCCTCTCAGGAAACATGTCCCGCATTCCGCAGGACAGCTTCTTCTAAAAGCAGTTTCTCGTGATGGGCCTGGTGCAAATCAAAACCATAATTTCCATCAAGGGTTCCAGGGGAGACCCCAGAAAGAGCTGCTGCAGATCGGGGAACTGCTGATGCCTATGTATTTTTAATGTTGTTCTTCAGATCTAGCTTCTGACACAAAAATGATGTTTAAGATGACATTTTTATCTAAATAAAATTGCAGTTAATGAGACTAGAGTAGTCAATAACACTCTGTAGAGTTAATCCCCTTACACTGTTTAATAACTGTATATATTGCTTTCTAGTTCAGAGCTTTGAACCAAATTCCTCAAACCCAAGCAAAATTACTTTTTCCCTGCATTCTGGGGAGTTAACTGATTTTTATCTGAATAAATCTGCTTCTCCAACAACAGACTTGAAGCTTCTCTCTTTTTGCAGGGATTTGTCTGTTAGAGAATTGTGCTGCTTCAAATTAGGCACTCTAAATAGGTATTAAGGAAGAAAATGCAACAACAATTTCTGTTGAATAATTTATTCATTTCTTTATTTATGCTTAGGCTTTTAGGAAATAAGCTATGTCTGGAACAGTATCAATTCGTTATTTATTGTGAAATACCTGTTGTTTTGAACTCTAAGCTGATCATTTTAGGTTTTTAAGGTTAGAAAATGTTAATTTTAAAGTCAGTTCTTTGTACAGGAATTGACTGTCACTGACAGAGCTCATGAGCTCTGATCTCCCAGAGCAGATGCTGAAAGCTTTCTGGAAATTACGGTTTTTGCATGTGGCAATTGAAACTTATTTATTCTAGCAGTGAAATATTTTCTTGCTTAATTTTCATTGACCTAATGCCAGTTCTCATTGCCTAATTTCATTGATATTGATGTGCAGGCTTCCTTCTGCCTTAATTTCTACCCTGGAAATGAGTCTCATGGTTTTTTAGAGGGAGCTTATTTCATTCTAGACTCAAGCTGGGGAAGCACTTGGTTCAACAGCAGCATGGGCCATGTGCACAGCTCATAGAATATTTCAGCAATATAGATAATACTTAAAAGTCTTATTTGAAGGGCAAGAAGAGATTAAAACTACAGAGGATGGGATTTCATTGGAAATCTGCTGCTTAATGTTTCTCATAGAATGAATTTGAGTAACATAGGGAAAGAAGGGAGTTTCTGTTTGATTTGAGGTTACTGCTATATTCAGAACTAGGGCCATCGCTGTATCAAGTGGAGTTTTTTATTTTCAGGCAAATGGAAATAGTAAGAACTAAGACTAGAAAGTGGTATTTGAAAAGCAGAGACCAGTCCTTGCCTCTGGGAACTCCAGCTTTGAGTGGTTTGACAAGGGGGTTGGGATGATCCTGTGCCAGTGATTCCAGACAGATTTCTGCAGGATCCTGATGCGGAGCACTGCAGGAGGAGTCTCTGCAGGCTCGATGGAATTGATCTGTATCCCTTTTTGTGTATGTAAACCTTTTGTGCCCCCGCCAAAGGTTCTGAAGAGGATTTGGCTTCACATTCAATTTTCCTTTTGGTGCCTACATGACCCCCAGGGTTGCTTTTCCAGGTAAAACCCAGAAGTGCCCTTGGCCAGCCCTGCCAGGGCGGGGGTTTCTTACTGCTCAGGATGCTGTGATATATTGGTTTTGATATTTTGTTTTAATATTTATTTATTAGTATTTCTGAAAGGAGAGACTGAGAGTGCTGAGATGGCTTAGCCTGGAGAAGAGAAGTCTCGGGGAGACATCATTGTGTATAAATTCCTTGTGAAAGTGTGTTGAGATGAGGTGCACAGAGGAAGGGCAGAAGAAAATGAGCACTAACACTGAAATGCAGGACATTGCACTTAAGCGTGGGAGGAAACTTTCAGTGTGAGGCTTGTCACACTGGGAGAGGTTTCTCAGAGATGCCAGGAAGTCTCTGTTCTTGGAGATACTTGGAACCCAACTGGACGTGGCCCTGGAGCCTGGTTTGGCTGACCTTGTTCTGAGCAGGGGCTCGGGCAAGCAGCTCTGCAGCCTCCACTGGGCTCTGGCCCTGGGAAACGCTTTGCAGGTGAATAGATGAAAAGGCAGAGGGATGAACTGAGCTTTTCTGCAAATACAAATCAAACAGCTTTAAATAAAAACATTGCAACAGCCTGCAAAACATGATCCTTACTGGGAAATCGTGTTTCTTTAATTTCTTGGAAGCACAACCTCTAAAGAGAGAATAATTGAAACACCAGGGACCAGCATTCAGCTGTTTGCTTCCATTAATGTCCAGACTTAACCTAGGCAGAGTTTGTCTCCTGGCATAAGGAAATGTTACACTATATTGAAAAAGCACTCAGTTTCCTCTTCAGTTTTAGTAGAATGAAAGAGAACATGCAGAGTTTCTGTTTTCCCAAATTACTTGCCTTACAACCAGCTACTTGGTTTCTTTCAGGAGGATGTTTGTTTCCTAAGCAAGTTCTCTGCGACGTGAAAAATACTTGGGTCGAACAAGAGCTCTTTTTTGCCACAGGCTTGCGATTTTTCTTGTTTATATTCATTATCCCTAATTTATTTATTAATTTTGGATTGCAGTCGCACAGAGGGAGCGGGAAGTGGCAAATGTTCTGGCATATGGGCTGCACCGTCGCTGGGAACAGGCAGCCGCGCTCGCTGCCCCGTGCCTCGTGACCCCAGGCTGCAGCATCCAGATTCCCGTTTCCTGCTCCCTTCCAACACAAAATTCTAATTATTTTTTGCCGTGCCCTCGCTCCTTTGCTGCCGCTGTTCCTCCCTGCTTGCCAGCGTTCTGTAAGAGACAGCCAGTGGCAGTAATTCAGCCTGTGCTGGTTGTGCTGCTGCTCGGAGGGGTCACATCAGCTGCAGCCCATTAACACGAGCGTGGTAATGGCAGCCACTGTGTGCAACGCACACTGGGGGTGTTGGAAGCTCCTCCAAGGACCCTGAAGATATGTATGGGCCACCCATGAAGGAGAAAAAAATAAAATAGATGCCCTTTCTGCTTTGAAATGAGCCCGTCTGTTTTCATTGATACCCAGAAGCACTGCAGTCATTAAAGGCTATTACTATGCCTATTATAAATCACAATTTCCTAGCAGTTCAGAGGTTAGTCACAAAAATTACTTTTAATCTAAAATTTTCTTACGCTGTGTTTGTCTCGTAGTAATTCCAATCCTTATTAAACAAAATTGTCTTTAAAATAATTATGAATGTAGCAATTATACGAAGATAAATAGTCAAGATGACAAAAACTGTTGCATACAGAGCTATGTATCAGCTCTCTCTGTCAGTTCATGTCTAGAGAATCATAAAAGGCAGGTCAGTGAAACAAATGTCTGTTACTTCACCATGTAGCAAGAAAAGCATATTGGAATGATTGGTATATGAAAGAAAAACATACAAGCTTGGGAAGATGGTGGAAAATAGAGAAAGTGCTACAGGTGATGAAGTGCAAGTCAGGACTAGTTTAAAGTATGAAACTTAATCACTTGTTTGTTCCTGACCTAGTCAGTGGGGAGGAATAGATAACTCTGTATAAACGCCACAGTTCTGCCAGTGAGCCTCACTGATTTCACCAAGAGCTGTTTGTGGTGTCACCTGGACCTGCATGTTGGTGTTTCCTGGACTCAGAACCAGGGCTGGAGGAGCCCAGGAGGATTTATGGTGCACGCTTCTTTCCCAGGGCACGAGCAGCTCCTTTGGAACAGGTTTGTCCCTTAAGGGGGCTTGAAGATCCATTGGTGGGGGACTAAAGCCAGTATATTGCATTGCTTCCCTTTCCTTCCTCTCTGTTTAAGCTGGAGCTCTCTTGATGCAATTTAAACCTGTTTGTATTTGTCATGGACACAGAGAACAGTTGCTGATTTTTTTTTTCCTCCCCCCAGCACACTTGAAAATACTTTTTTCAGGTTCTGTAGGCTGAACCTCTCATTTATTCCTTCTTGTGTGTCGTGCTTGGCTCCCTCCTCTGAGCCCTTATCTTTGTTACTAACTTGATCCTCCACGTTGAGGTGGCACTGCCAGCCACGTCTCACAGTGCTGAACAGACAGGGAATATTACTTTGCCTGTTTTGCAGGCAATACTCCACTTGATTTATCTAATGTGATGATTGCTTTTTTTCTTAACAGTATGATACTGTTGACTCATGTTCAGCTTGTGATCCAGTATAACCTCCCACATCGTTTTTTGATGAACTGCTACCTACCCAGTCATTTTCTATATGTGTAGTTGATTAATCCCGCTGAATCGTGTTACCTTGCTCCTCTTCTGTTGAATTACATCTTATTTTTTTTTATCATCAGCCTTATCTAACTGGTTTGGATTGTTTTGAATTCTAATCTCGACATCCAACAGCGTTGCAGTTGCATCCTGCTCGTGTATGGTTTGCAGATGTAACAAGCATATGCTGCATTCCTTTATCTGTTCTGTTAATAAAGGACTGAACAAACCTGGTTCAGAACAGGCTGTGGCAGAGCCCATGTGATAGAGCCTTCTGCTCTGACCATGCACCATCAAAACATGCTCTGGGTAAAGTTATTTCAGTAACTAAAGTGGAAATGGTGGCTTGGTGAACTGAGCCTTTAATGCCTTGATGTTGTCTGTCTGGGATCTGTAGGAACACAATTCCAAATGTCTTCAGTTGCCAGTACTTTCCCTGACTTTTATGAGAATTACAAACACTGGGAGCTTTGAATTTTCACCATCTAGAGCCATTCCAGGTTAAAAGCCTAGGCTAGGTTCATGGAATTTAAATAAAACGCTGTTTCTGTTGGAGGGGAAGGACTGCTGGAATTCTCTGCCCAGTCGGGTTGTTTAAATGCCCCAGCTCAGCTGCTGGACCAGAGGTGTGTCCAGGCTACAGGACAAAATTTTCAGGTTGACTTTCCTCAGGATGCTGGAGGCCTGCTCAGTAAAAGACATTTTTATTGACAGAGCTGTAACTAATCCTAACGTGATCTGAAAGAAGAGGATTAAATTAAAGCTAAAGCAGTAAATGGCACCTGGATGTGGAATATGGACTCTGGCATGATCCATTTCCACTGATGGCTGGGGATTTCCACCTTTGCTGTGTTCCATTTCCCAGCTCATCTTGTAAGGTGTGGAAAGCAAGGTGTTTGCCCTGCACACACCAGCTGGGTGTTGCACTGCCTGTTTTTGCAGATCTGTATTACTCACAGAGCTTTTTAGGAGGCCTAGCCCACACTTAAATATTTTACTGTTTAGTATCTCTGTTTAATTTTGCCCATCACGCCTGTGTGTTTTGGTAGCTGAAGAAAGGCAGATGCCTGCTGCTCCCTGGGCTGGAGGAAGAGACTCTCCCTGCTAAAATCTTCTGGAGCATCTTAATTTAGAGGGGAAAAAGAGCTGGGCTAGAGACTTCCCAGTATTTTGCTCCCAGTAAAAGTCCTTCTCCAGGGAGTAAGAAAAAGTCATTGTTTCAGACCCTGTGTGCCGTGCTGCTTGTCTTTTAGGAGCCTGATGTTGCTGGCTGGTTGCTTTGCTCCCTTCAGAACAGGTTTACACAATTACTCATGAAAGGCAATGGTTTTGCTCATCTCCATAAGCCTTAAATATTTTTATTTTGTGCCTGAATTATTTTGGAAATTAAACTTTCACTTATTTATCTTTTTATGGGCTTCTGAACATTTTTCAGTTGAAAAATTCAGTGCTTCCTTTTGGTCCTCTGTAGAGGATAAAGCAATGTGGATAAATGGCATTATTAAAAAAAGGGGGTTTTCTTGTTGTTTGGATTTTTCCTTTGCCTGTAGAGAGAAGGAACAGGTTGAGGATGAAGAAAAATATGTCTATGGTTGATAGGATGAAGGAGAAACTATAGGTCAAGGCAAGATTGGACTGATGAAATATTCAAGGATTGCAACTATCAAAAGTGTTTGGATTGCACACAAAGATTTCCCCATCCTCTTTTCAAACTGCAAGAAGAGACCCTCATCAGGAGAAGTTCAGTGATCTCTGGAACGCTAAACTCTACATGCCTGTTCAAATAACTGAATAGGAGATTGATTATCTCTGTGCAAAGTTTACTGGAAGATTTTTCTGCCTTTTTTTTTTTTTTGTTTGCTTGGAGCCTCAGATGTAAGCGAAATTCAAAGTTGAAAGGCTGGTTGCTAGATCTGCTAACAAGCAAACTACTCCAGTTGTACCGGGTGGTTTTGAGACCTCCTGATGAGGAGAAAGTGAGGAGGTTTGGGTTGGGCAGTAGAAAAATGTCTTCACCAAAGAGGTTGATAAACATTGGAAGAAGCTGCCCAGGGCGGCGGTGGAGTCACCATCCCTGGGGGGATTTAAAAACCTTGAGAATGTGGCACTTGGGGACACGGGCCAATGAATGGTTGATGATCTTAGAGGGCATTTCCAACCTAAGCAACTCAGTGAAGCCCCCAGAGAAGGGCTGTGTGGGCAGGTGGAAATGCCTGGGCTGGTGTTAGCAGAGGTTTAATCCCACCCTGCTCACTGAGTACCCAGGGCACGGCACTGAGCAGGGAGTTCCTGTGAGCGCTGAATTAGCTGTGGTGGTTTGGCAGAGATCACTGCAGACGAGGGGTTTTACCAGAATAAATTTTCCTGTATTTTCAATAAACCAAAGTTTTATTTTCCCTTTCTGCTGTGAATTGAGACATAATGTTGGCTGTGTCCTGCTGAAGAGCAGCAGAACCGAGCGGTGGTGGCACAGCCGATTTCAGCCGTGCAGTAATAGAGCAAGTTTGATTGCCTGGAAGATGTGATGATGAAGCAAAGTTCTGTTAATGCAGCAGTTGTGTCCTTTGGCAATACACCTGTACGAGGGAGAGTTCAACATCTGTGGAGTGGGGCTGTTCTGGAAAAAAGAATAAATTAAAATAAGTGTGGGTGGGAAGAGGAGATGTGGGTGCCTGGAGCCCTGGGGACCCCACAAAACTGCGGGGCCAGGATTCATGTTGAGTCTGGACAACGCCAGAAGTGGTGCAAATTATGGAGACTTAAACCAAAGACAGTATTTCTGCAACAATTTATTAACAGTCTAAGTGGTTTTTTGACCTTTCATCTGCATCGGGGTCCCTTGTGAGCAGTCTTTTATTGCAGTGTATCTGTCTGCACTTCCAGGAGAAATTTGTGGGGAATCCACTCACTGAGAAATCTGTTCTTAGGAGAGCTGTCCTGAAAAAGGAAAAACAAAAAACCCAAACAAACCAACAAATCCAACAACAAAAAGTGAAGAAAGAACCTCAAGGTTATATATCAAAAATAGTAACACATGCTCAAAAAAGTTAATACCCAGTGAGTGTCAATTACATACTTCCTTGGCTAATAAATAGTTTAGGAGATATAAAATTTAATACTTCCAAAATTGCAGAAGCCTTTGAAGAACACATTTAAATTGGACTCGTTGGAAGAAGGAGATTTAAAACTGACCTGTTCAGAGGTGAGTAGTGAAAAAGATACGATGGAATGAGGCTGCATTTCTTCACTACAGAGGTATTTTGGCTTGAGTTTGCTTTCCTGAGGTGGCTTTTGGAACAGTTTATTTTTAAGTTCTTGTGTAGCACATCAGCTGAACTGCACTGGTGACAGTGGCCTGTTTATTTATAAGCCTGTTTTTAAGTGTTTCTGAGGGCTCAGCTGGGCTGGGAGTGGGTCACTGTGCCACAGAAATAGCTTGGAGAGCAACTGTGTGTAGTTCTGCCTGTGGCCATACCTACGGGTCCTGCTCACTTTCAGCCTTAAAGCATCAATCTGTTCCCCATTTCGGGATCTCAGGCACCAGATTCGCACTTTCCTTCTGTTCTCTGCCCATCGTGGTCATCTATAGGAAACAAGTGAGATGTGTGCACATTTCTGAGGGTGGTTTTAGGCAGAGTTTTTAAAGTTTATGAGGGATCTTTCTTTGAGAGGTGAGCAGATGAGCAACAGAAGCTGCTCTGAGGTCACAAGACGTGTTGTACTCGTTCGGAGTTTATTTGGAAATCAGAGCGAACCAAACTTTGCCTAGTTGGCTTGTTTCCTCAGGAGCAGTACCCCCTGTTTTCTTCCACTTGTGGTTTTTTCCCTACTCCTGGTGGCAGTCATTTTTTTGGCACTTGCAGTTAGGAGAAAAAATTAAGTAATACATGGCATTTATTTTGGCGCTGGTTGTGACTCATAAATAGGGATAACATCTGTGCTGATAGTTTTTCGTGATATATAACCAGATTGAATGAACAAAGTTTTCATTTATTGCTGTTCTTTTGCCATTGTTATATTTAGGGAGCTCCAATGTAACGAGTGAAAATACATGCTTATGTATATTGCTCATGTATGGATCAGAATTTATATACATCCTGTGAATTTAAATTTGGCCACTGTATCTTTTTAAACTAAAAATGGCTTATTGCCATTCCCTGAGCCTAAAACTTCTTCAGGATCCTTCCCAAACCTCAGTCTCTTGAAGGCTCATACTGCTGCCAAGTCTACACCATTCTTTTAATTAAAAGACAAAAAACCAGAAGTGAAACTTCCAGTGGATGTAAATCCTTATAATCCTGAAATGATGTAAATCGGTGCAGCTCCTTAAGTCATTGGAAGTATTCTGACTTACATCTACTGGAAATCTGGCACATAATATTCCTGCTGGTCCTTTCTTCTGCCCAATAGCTGCTCTACGCAGAGCTGGCACCGTGGACAAAGCACTCTCTTACGAGCTGATAGAGGGTGGCACGGCTTCCAGCACTGCTGATTCAGCACAGCAGAGGCCATTTTCCTGATCTCTTTGTGAGTTAGATTAAATTACTCTGCAGGCTGGACTGGAGCCACAGGCCATAGTTTTACAGCCTTATAACATGGTATCCTAGCCCATGGCATCTGAGAGGTCTGGCTGTGTGTAAAGCTCTTCTGCTCTGCTGCAGAGGATTTTTGGACTTGGCGATCGGCCCCTTTGTGAGGCTCACGGCAGCAGGACTGAAAATATTTTGATTGTCTTGTTGAGATACACTAAAGTGGGGCTCTGCTAATGGAGGGAAGGGACATCATGGGGATCAGGTTAGTATGAAAACTCCACTGTGTGTGTTTGTCATGGCAACGTTTCTTTAGATTTGCCTTACAGAAATGCGGGATGATAAATAACGAATGTGGGATTTAATGAATATAACGCCACAGGAGCACCAGTGAGGCTGGGGGCTTGTGCCTCAGAGCTGTTCCAGCTTACCAAAATCTGGGGGAATCCACTTCCCTTTGTGTCTCAGTACAGGTGCATTTCTCATCTACTCTGAGCAGGTTTGGAGTTGAACCAAGGGGGTGCAGTGGGTGCCGTGCCCTTTGTGGTGAGCTGTGCCCTGATCGCATCCTACAGAGCTGGGATGCCTGTGGCTGCTCTAACAGGCCCATGGGCAGAGGCAGAAGTGTGTTTTCTGTTCTCTGGCAGCTGCTGGCTTTGTGTATTTCCAAAGCAGAGCCAGCTCTGCTGGGCTCTGCAGTTGGGCTCCATGAGTGCAGCTCGCAGTGAAATTGGTCCCACTGTGTTTGGCCAAGCAGTGCTCTTGCTCTGATTTACCCTTTCCCCTCCAATGCTCATGATTGCAAAAGGGACTCTGGCAAATGGAGAAAGCAACTGTTAATGAGGAGAGAAAAGGTCAAACAGATCAAGTAGAAGCCATCCTGCTTCCAGCATAGAGAACAATCTCAGCTGATCCTGTCCAAGCCAGGTGTTGCAGTGAAATTGAGACCAGGCTTAAAGAATTTTCACAGTAAGTTTAGAAGCTTCACTCTGTCTCTTCTCCCTCACCTGACTTCTAATCACATTGTTTTATAGCTTTAAGGGTCTTGCATTATATCAGGACAGGCACCCCACATGTGGTTATCTTGGAGTTGCATTATTGCCTTTCAGCTTTATCTCTGTCGTTTAAAAATAAAAAGAAAAGCACCATCAAAAAAAAACCCTCTGGTTTTAATATAAAGATGAATATATTTTTGCAAATAAAAAGTATTCTTGATTCAGAACATCAGGCAGTAATTCTCTGGGTGTGATGCAGAGGTGAGGTTCATGTTGCTGGTCTCAGTGCAAAAACAAAAGTGGGCAGATTAGGAAATTTGTTTCTGAGTGGTTTGTTCTATTTTCTGAGCCCTGGTTCAGTCTCATGGACTCTGGTAGTGCTGCTGCACAGAGGGTTTATCTATTGATTTCTGAATGTATTGTGCTGTTAATCTAAAACCTCTTTCCCCAGTGGAATTTCTATTCAGAAGGCTCTAGCCAAGCTCAAGAAAGTTATTTGATTTGGGAAGTTTGAAAGAATAATAAAAGAAGGATTGATGCAGTTGGATTTTCATGAGCTCAGTCTTCTAGTAAAATAGACAGGCTTCTTCCTCCCGTGTGTGTCTGTGGTGGTTGGCTCATTATTTAGGAGGAAAGCAGAGCAGGGAGATCACTTAAGTTTTACTGTCTGAGAATTTGCAATTATGAAACTTGTTCAGAAGAAAGCAATGAGAACAGTTTTGGTGCTATAAAAAAATATAAAAATTAATGGGTTAGTGCAGCTTTGTCTTTCCATAAATTTGTGTGCTTTATTTCTTAGCAATTGGGCCTTTTCTGCTAATGTTTAAACCAGTAAAATATTTAGTGCCAGTATTTGGGAAATCCGTGTAATTTCCCAATAAGACATGTGGCAAGGGAATTGCACCATATAAACCAGGGAACTTTGTCCCTCAGATATTTCCACCATCTTTTAAGTATTGAAGATTAACTAAGCCTTTTAAAAGAGCTGTGACAGGAGAGTAGATGGTGCTTTATGAATTTTCTTGTTATTAAAATATTCGTTACTTTTTCTGAGAACTGAATACGGGAATAAACAGTCCTGTGTTACAATAAAAAAATCCCAAAAAATACCTTTTGCCTTTGAGTGCACTGGTGTTTTCTGTAGTGCAGGAGTTAATGAAGCAACCAAATGAGATGAGATTGGTAGTGAAATGAAATGAAATAAAATTGAGGGGTTCTTTTGGCTGTTTGGGATTAAGGTCCTGTCCAGCTGAAATCAGTTGCCTTTGACTTCACAGTGCCCATGGCTGGTCCAGCAATAGGTTTGTTCTCTTTCATTAGGACATTGTCAAGTTAAGTCAAGGAAGGTGGACTTGTGTCTAAAAAGAGATTCCTTGTGAGTGCTCCCTCTCTCTGGTGCACTGGAGTTTATTAGACATGATTATTTCTTCCTTGGCTTTGGAAGCACACTTGTTGCTCTTATTTATGCAAAAAATGCAGCTCTCTGGAGGTATGTGATTAACCTGAGACATTATTTTATTGCAGACCCAGGTGGGAAGCTGGAATTTCAGAGTATGCATGAGGAATTATCTGGGTATGAGGCAAAATGTTGTGTTAACTGTGCAGTTAGTCTTTGTCAGCAGCATTTAGAGCTTCTTCAGCCCTTGTGGTGACTAACCTAGCAGAATTTATTGGTGAATAGTTCAGTTTGCTTAAACTGACTGATTTTCTTGAGTAGGCAGAAATTACATCTTACTTCATGTCTCAGATTGAGTTCAAATGAAAGGCCAAATCCAGATTTGACTTGTTTTTCTTCCCAAATGCCTGTTTAAACACTGGGTGAATAGGAAACCCAGGATTTGGCGGAGGGAACTGTTCAGAGGGACTTAATTTGCTGGGGCTGGGGTGAAGAGTTGCATTTAAGAGCAGTCTAAAAACTCGACTTTGAACCAGATAGGAAACGAGATTCTTTTATTTCCCTTTTTTTCTTTCCCCCCCGCCATGTAGAAATAAGTGCTTTAGAAGATCTGAAACATCTACCAGTATCATTTCACTGCTGAGAATTGGGTAACTGTGTAAAATTATATTGACCTGAGGGGATTGAAATATAGAAGTGGCCGTGCGCTTAACTGTGCAGGAATCAAACTGTTTTACTGATAACATTTTATTGATTCATCTTCTCTCGGTGTTACAAGTAGCCTGAAGCCTGGCAAAATGAGCTGGCAGTGTTTCTGTGTTGTGGACGTTGCAGTATTGCAGCCCTTCATAGGTATTGAAATTTTATATATGGGCTGAGAGCTCACGGAATTATTGTGATTTGTAATGACTGAGGCTGCAGATGGGGCTTCCCAGAGGCTTCATTTCAAGCTAGATAACGGGTAATTTCTCTTTTCTGTTTAAGAATCTGTTGTCCCTCCTTTTCTCTGCAGCTGCTGAGGTTTTTTCTCAGTGAAAAGCTGAACCGTATCTCTGACTTAATGAAGATGCGTAAAATGATTGAAATTGCCTTAACAAGGCAGTGCTCTATACAGAGCAGCAATGAAAATGTGTCTTGCTGTTTGCGAGGGATACTTTGTCCTTTTTATAAAGGAACTGGGGTTTCCCACCATATTATAAAAATAATAACAATAAAAAATATCCTTCTTATGACAAAGGTTTAAGAAAACGAACAGCTTAAAAGACCACAATGGCAGATTGTGAGTTCAACCTGCATGTGTCGACTAATTAAATTCTTTTGAAGGAGCTAATTTCATGTATTTTATTTAATGGAAGCTTATTTAGGATTTTAATGATGTGGGTCTTTTCTCTTCAGTAGAATGCCATATTGACTCATGACATATTTTTACACAGGCTTCATTCTGCCGTGAACAACAGTGGTTGGAAATGTGAGCGCTTGATAAAGTATCATTAAATTAGCTTATTGTAGTTGCAGATTTTTATTACGCTACTCCACCGAGATATGAATTGATCGCGTTGTACTTGCTGGTTTTAAAGGTGCAGCATTGTTATTGATTATGCTACTTTATCTCAAGTGTTTCATCAGCCTGCTGGCAGGCTGGTTCCCTCTACAGTTTTAGAAAGCACTGGCTTTGTGCATTTTTTTTCTTAATTCTGTGCCTTTTGTCTGTGTGCACGTCTTTTTCTGTTGTAAATACCCTAAAAGAGATCCTGTTTTGGGGTTGTACCAAGCCCTTGTGCTCAGCAGCTCTGCTCTGTCCTGGGGCTTCGGGTGCTGCTGTAAGGAGGTGAAACAGTGGGTGTCCTGTGTGGAAGCACTGCTGGATGGGCTGTTGTCCTCGGCTGATTGCCACAGAATTAGTGAGATTTACCAGTGCAAAGGGAAAAATCAATTCCGCTTGAACTGTATCGCATGTACATTTGGAGCAGGGGTTTCATCTGTTGGTGTAATTGTTTGTAATGTGTGTCACAAACAAAGTCAGAAAAATGAGAGCTGACACCTTTGTCAGTCAAAACGTAAGATATTTTTCCACGTTAACTTCAGTAGTGGATTTCGTCTACAAATCTTGGAACTCCCAGACCTATTTCAATACTAAGTGTATTGGAAACGGATTGCTGTCAAGGCTTGTCCATCTAATTAAATTCCCTTATTAGCACCAGAGCTGCAGTCTTCCAGAGAAGACATTAGTTGAATAATCTTTCCAACTTACCTAGGTTAAAACTAGATGGCCTTTCATAAAATGCTGAGCTGAAAGTTCAGCAACAAAGTACATAAGTTCTAGTCCCCCTTTTTGTGTGATCTGTGGTAATTCAATATATTCCTTAAATATAAATTGGTATTTCAGCTGTTCTGTGAAATATTTTCAGACTTCAATTATCACAAGCACTCGGTGCCGCGAGGACTCTGCCACCTCACACTTCAGGCTGAGGGCGGTCCAGCAGTAATGGCTTTTATGCATTAATAAAGTTTGTCATGATTCATTTTGGCATAGGCTTAGCCAAATATAAGAACCTTCTTGTCATGAAGTCCTGATGATCCGCAGAGGTTGTTTGTGGTCTGCATTGGTGATTGTTGTATCCTTACAGGAGAAGGGAATATCGAGAGTTTGACAGAGAACCAAAGCACTCGAGGTTTAGTAAGGGCCCTGATGGATTTTCCAGCAGGTGGGGGACTTGCCCTTGGAGGGAGCTGCCAAGTGAAATGAAATATGCTTTGACCCTTGAGCTGTGCACATGGGCATTGAGTGACTCCCAGCAGATGTGCCTTAGCCCAGCAGAATTCACTGACCCTCTGGAATGTGAGAGCATCCAGGGGTCCTACTGCCCCTCCACTCCCACGTGGGAGGGCAGGGGTGGTGCAGGTGGGAATGCCTTGTTTCCTTCCAAAAATGGAAGACAAAAGTGTCTTTGTGTCAGACAAAAGACCCACACTAGCTCAGGGTTGGGAATGCTGAGCTTTGTAATAACACTGAGCAAGGGATGTTTAAAACTTGCTGGAAGTTTCAGGAAATAAGATATTTGTGCTAATTAGACTATTTGCCTGTCATCTTTATTCACTATTTAAATAACAAAAAGCCCTCGAGTGAAATCAAAGCGTGGTAGAACATATTTCTTGAGTCTCCTTGATCAAAGCTTATACAAGGAGGGAAATACTGCTCCTAACTATTTCCTCAAATTCAGATGTGAGATACATCCTCTATTGTAGTCCTCTCTGGTGAGGACTTGCGTATAACCTGTGGCAAAGTGATGAATGTCTGTCAGGTATCAGACGTCCTGCTCCTTTCCAGGTGTACATGTGATGAATTACTGTTAGTTCTGTCAGGATGTGGCAGAAATAAATGTCTTCAAATAGAAACAGCCCGCAAACTAAATGTGTAATTTTTTGTTCTTACCTATTGACTGATAGTGGTTCAGTTGTGCAATTCCTCTGTACCTACCTCTTGATATTTTCTTAGATTGCAAATAATCTCTGAGATGGAGATCACCATTTTCCTGACCTGAGTTTATAAAGCAAATGGCATAGTGGGATCCTGGACGTGTGTGGGGTCTCCCAGCTTTTATCTTGAAGTCAATAATTAATAAAACAAACAGGAGATGCCTTTGGGTAGCTGTTCAGCCTGCTGCTCAGATGATGTTTTAGAGCAGGGTGATACAGAAATCTGTTCAGAAATTTTCGGTGTGTTATTTTTTGGTTTTGGTTTGGGGTTTCTGTGTTACTGTTGTCTTTAAGGACATGGTCTTTTTCAGAAAGGGCAGGAGAAAGGCACCCTCTAGACCTGAATAATTGAAAAAGAAGATTCTTCAAGCTTGAACATCCATGAATGGGAGAAAGTAATAGAAGAGAAATGGAAGCTTCCCCCTCTCTGGAGCCAGGTGGGAGGCGCTGGTCACACACGGGGCCTCTAGAGGCTCCTGAAGCGCTGGAAGTTCTCCGTGTCTCTTGTGCAGTCCTGAAGGAGGACTAGAAAGCACCAAGGAAAATGGAAAGAAGCGTGCCGGTATCGTGACACGAGATAAGAGGAAATAATATCTGCAGTGTCAGAGCTCGTGTGCTGTCAGCCACTGATGTACATCTTACTCCATTCTCAACTTCATAATCGGCACCGGAACGCTTTAGCAGAAACCAGCTGATTCCTTTGTTTCTTTTCATTCTGCGCCGTCTCGATAAGGGAATGAAAGGATTCCTCCCTGGATGTGTTACTCAGACATCGACGTTGAGGCTCATTACAGAACCCAGCACAGCCTGCTGAAGAGAACAAAGCGTCAGCGTGATGCCCCATCTGATCACCCACCCAGAAACGCTTTTGTCAAGCTGGGGAATGCCATCAGCCTGAAGGATTTCCTGCTGTGGGAGTTCCTCACCTGTGCTTGTGTAGCTGACTCCTTTTGAATTTGCAAGCCACGGATTGTGTGTCATTTGTGACACAGGTGACTTCGAAGGATTTTTTGAAATACACATCCTTTGGTCCACTACTCCTACATAATGATTTAAATAAATAGGTCAAATCAGTTGGAAGAGGAGTAGTCAGAATGTGTTTATTAATCTGTAAAGAATAAAGGTGAAGGTTCAGATTTGGATGTTCTAAGCGGTTTTGGACTGGCCACAACTTGATTTTTAGATCTGTCTTTTGAAACTTGTCACCATTAAAAATTTTAACTAAATGTCTTTCAAATTTATGGATTTTCTCTTCTTTGCCTTCTTTGCTCAGCTAGATGAATGCTTAGAGAAGGGTGTGCACTCCTGCTCAGAGGCATGCCTAAAACTGGAGATGAAGAGGAGCAGGGGGAACTAGGAGAGTTCAGTTAAGTGTCTGCTGGGTTTCAGGAGTAGTTTAATTTATGGTGATAACTTCTCTTCAGCAGTTGACTTGCTGTGACCTTAAAGAAAGCTCTTGCAGACGGAGCTTTCACTATTTCTGGGAGAAGTTATGTACATGGTGCATGTGTGGTTTACTGCCACAGATGGGTCCCCCTGAATTTGGAGGCCAAAGGCAGTAGCAGAAGGTTACGAGATGGCACTGCTGCATAGTAAGTTTCTAAAAACAAACACAGCAGTTTTTACCAGCGCCCTGTAAGGTCTGGTTCAAAAGATATTTAAAAACTGTAAAAAAAAAAAAAAAAACAAACAAACCCACAAACACACAAGAAAAGGAAAAAAGGATGTGTTTGCCTGCTTGCATGCAAGTATCCCTGAAAAGTTGATGGGTTCATTTTTACTTATTTATGGGCAAATTACAGAGGTGCATCTGTTCCTTCTCTGTATACAGCCAGGCATCTCAAGTTTCTAAGATACTTTCTGACATTCTTTGAAGATTTAATGCCAGGTGGAAGATCAGTTAGAATTACAGATATCCTGAACTTTGAAAATAATGCTTCTGCTGAAAACTTTTAACTTTTGCTCCCAACTTTAATGAAGCACAGTCTGAACATCATAGTAACTGAGGCAGCAGAAAGGGGAAAAAAAAGCCAACCCGACAATTCACAAGAAAATATTTTCACATGTTTACAGTAGAGCCCAAATATTTGTGCTGTGTTTATTTAATTCAAATGCTTAGAACTATGTCATATCATAAAAATAGTATTACTGGAATAAAACAGTAGCCTGCAAGTCAGGTACCTGAACAGGGAACACTCATCTGGAATCCAGTTTTTACAATTTTTACCAGTTTCTTATACTGCTGCCAGTAGAGAGGGCAAATAATTGTAGATAAAGCTCTCTTTGCCTGCCATTAATTGTGAGAGTTAAGTATGTGCCTTTAGATAGCAAACAGCCTGATTTGCATGTGCAGTCAGGTATCCTGTAGCCCTTCTACATCTTAATTGTGTCTGCCAAGGGGGAGTTTTGGTCTAGAGATCACACCTCTAAAAGTGGAGAACATCCAGGCTGTGCCTCACTGGGATTTTGCTTTGCTTTGCCTTGCCTTTTCCCCTTAAATTCAGTCACTCATTCAAGTAAATATATATATACACCCTCTGAAAGCATGGCCTGAGGAATCTGACACTGGCCATCAGTTAGTGGATTTTGCTTAGTAATTGCTTCATCTATTCAATACTATTGAAAATACCCTTGAGCAGAACGTAGCTGCAGGGGAACAACACTCTGAAGCAGGAACCTAATTAATGAGTCTTATTGCCACTTAGACGAGCATTATACAGTTGGCCTTGGCTGTCAGGATGGATCTGTTCTTGCGAGGTTACGTGTTTGTCCAGGAAAGCGGTGCGGTTACTGCAGGAGTGAATGGAGTGGGGTTGGGGTGTTTGGGTCTGCGGAGGCAGCAGGGTCACTCCTGGTGTGCAGCTGCACTCCTGGTGGTGCAGGTGTCACCAGCATCTCGTGTCTGCCTGGAACAACAGATGAATTCTCTTGGCTTTTCTCTGGGTAGCCGTGACCGAGATTAGTCACTGCATTCAGATGAAGTGAAAACAGAGTCATCGCAGCCAGAGTCTGAAAGCAGGCAAATTGTTTTCATACAGTAGAAGGGAGAGCAAAACAGAACTACAGAAGGATTTCCTTTTTCATTTAATATTTTTAAAAAACAGAAGCTGTTTTGTGTGTGTCCAGAGAGCACCTGGTTTTTTGTGGACAGTGGTGTGGAATGTTTGTCTCCAGTGGAGTAATTTGAGCGGTAATACCTGCTGGTGAGGTGTGTTTTCTGAAGATCTTTTGAAGGAAGTTATTTTCATAACTAATTCTTAATTCCTAACTTTAAAAATATTGAACACTATGTTCGGGACCTGTATTGCCGAAATCATCCTACCAACAGAAAATGTAGCTCTGGATGCAAGTCAGAGCCTGTGTTTCTAATTGAAGTCATAGACAATTTACTGAGCGATCAACAAATAAAGATTCTGAGGTTGCACCAGCCCATTTCTAGATGTCCTTCCAACCTTGGTTATTCTGTGATGCTGTGAAAAAGGCAAAAACATTTCTAAGAACTTTCTGTTCTATCAAGGACTACAATAACCTGCTTTCCTTTCAGAAGATCTTTTCTGAATGATGCTGAGCCTTTTGCAGAGCCCAGTTCTGCAAGTCCCCACTCTCACGTGGCCCCTGTGCATATGAGACCCCCACATTAAGGACCCCCATATTACTCATAAATCCTTCAATCCACCTTTCTGTGGTGTTTTAAAATGTAATTTTCTGTTTCTCTATGGAGATTCACTGAAACCTGTGATTTCTACTTGGCCTTAGGAGAGCTCTTCAGATAAAATGGTTTTCATTAGTGAATTCCTCTGATGGGCTTATGAACTTTTAATGTGAGATCATCACTGAACCTTTTTTGTGTTCTCTGAAGTGACCTTGGCACCTGGTGAGTTTCGATCCTGGAGCATCTTTCCTGGTTTGCATGTTGGTGATTAATGTGGCAGCTTCTCTGCTTCAGCCTGTTCCTGCTGCCCCAGCCCCTGCCTGAACTGCTTGGCCTGGCACAGATCTGCCCCACTTCTGCCTTAACCTTTATAGCTGCTTCAGGCACTCCCTGTCTGTGTTGAGCTGTCAGCTCCTTACTCTTTTTTTTCCTTGTGTTCCATGTAGGGCAACACATGAACACACCTCGATGTGAAATTTTCTGAAGAATTTTTAATGCCTGCAAGTGGCACTTGAGTGGCTAATTCCAACAACTCCGGCAGTCAGTTGATGAAGCATTCTTTGCTTTATGAGTTGAGTAATAGAAGTAGTTGCATCTGTGGTTATATATCAGAAAAATACCTTATCCAGCTCTTTTCAGTCCCTTTGATTCATTGGACGTGGCCACAACACTGTTTAGTGCTGGTCAGTCGTTTTCAAGTCAGTGAGCATCTGGGTTGGTCATTAGCCAGCAGAGAAATCCTTTAGGGCTGGTGGGGTGTATTTGGAGGAGAGGATTGAAATACATGAATTCTATTGATCCATTGTCCTGGATAATCAGCATCCCCACGAGCAGATCTTAAAGCTGTGTGAGGGCTCCATGGAAGTTCTTTTCTGCTCTCGCACCTCTGTTCGACCGAGAGCGAATCCTCCAGTCAACAAAGATGGCAACTCTCCGAGGTTCTGAATTCCAAACTTTGATAAAGCAATGAGCTAATTAATAAAGCATAAATTGTTAGCATTTTTCTGTGGAGCACTGCTGAGGATCCATTATTTTATTTAGTGTATTTGTCTTAAAGTGATTATGTTGCTAATTATAAGGCTCACTAGTCTGTTTAACAGGAGTCCAAATAATTATAATTTGTTTGCATTCCCACCCTGCGTATTTTCATGCAATAAGAAAAACATTTTGTTGAATGATTAATCTTGTGCATGCCTCTGTGTATGTTTAGGAAAATTAAATGTCTCATTTTTGTTCTAAATGAAAGATTTCTGGTTTCGCTACTCTTGTTCTCAAGGTGCTTTGGTAAATTCTGAAGAAACCTGAGGATAAAGCCACAGGGGGGATGATGGGCTCTTAGGGAATGTTCCCAATAAAGTCCATAACAAAATTCCTTTTGGTGTCAAATTCTTTTGTGTAATTTGTGTTTAAAAAAAAAAACAAAAAAAAAAACAAAAAGGGTTGAAGTCCTTATTTACAGACTGTCTTGAAGCAAAAGAAACCCTTCAGCCTTGGAAGCAATTTGGCAGCCAAGTTCCATTGCTCTTACTGGAGTAATTTGTAGGACAAAATTCATAACAAGATTTTAAATAAATGCTCAGTATAGGGCACCTTGAAATCATCAGCAGCATCACAAAACCCTGTGTGAACTTGGAACACCCAAAGAATATGTTATTTAATGTTAGGGAAAAATTTGTCAAGATTTTATAAAAAGCTTAGCAAATTGAGGCAGAAGAATTGAAGTCAGTTTCAGAGCTGTACTTCAGAAAATGGCTTAAATGAGAAGTCAGCATTGTGAAGTTAACTCCTTGTTTTTTGGCAAAAAAAAAAGATTGAGTTGTGTCTAGGAATGTAGTTGCAAGTTTGCTGAAGTTTAGGTAGCGAAATGCTTGCTTGGAAAAAGGACCCAGCAGAAAAATCACGATTTCAAACTCAGATAATAGTTTCTGAAGATAGCTGGGCTGCCAGAAATTCAGAGTCTGGAATGAGAAGATTGCTAAGGGGAAATGGCAGAGTAACAAGGGGCCCGAGGAGACGTGAGGAGCTCGCGCCTTCATCTTGGTTTGAGGGAGAGAAAATTGCTTAGCGCTGCTTAGAGCATCTCTCATTCAGAGATCTCAGAGCTTGCTGAACCAAACATAATGCTCTGAAGACAGGTACAGACTGATGATCACTGTGCTTGTCATCGTGGTGCTGCTGTCCCTGCCCTGGAGCATCCTGATCTCCGGGCACGACGGCACCGCGGAGCTCAGCGCGGGAGGGAAGAGGGAGAATGCAGCTGGGAAGAGGGAAAATGCAGTTGGGAAGAGGGAGAATGCAGCTGGGAAGAGGGAAAATGCAGCTGGGAAGAGGCTGGGGTGACAGAACACACTGAAATGCCATCACTGAAGTCTGGACGCCACCATGCTTCTAATGAATAAATTAGGAAATAAGTCATCAAGTGCAGGTGAAGATATTTCCTTTCTTCTGACATTTGTGTTTGTTATTCTGCCAAATGTTTCCTTTACTTGGAAGAAAATTGGAGCAGCCAAGATTCTTAATATTAAAAGACCTCAGCGGAACTGTTAAAATTCCATTCTCTTCAAAATTTTAATGCCAGTTGGCTGTATTATCTCTTTATAATTTTCTTCTTCAGTGCATACGTAACTGCATTAGTTGGTCATTTACCAACAGACTTGAAAGACCAATACTATTAGCTGGAAAAATAGCTAGGTTTTTTTTTTTAAGTAGGAGAAAAATGGAAGTGTTACTTGCTTTTTGATGATGGTGGTAGTAGTAGTATTTGTCTTCTTTTATTTTTCCCCACACTTCCCCCATAAAGCATGAACTCCAATTTTATCTGCATTAGTGTGAATAAAAACAGTGCATCCTCAAGTGAGATGCATAAATATAACCCCTTTTACTATGCGAGTAATAACTGCACTTGTAACTCTCGTAAGAGCTGTTACAATGCACGAACAAGTCCTGAGAGCACATTTGTCATGGTAATTTCAAATACAGACCTGAGTTTGCAGGCTGCAGAACAACCTGGCGTGTGCAGGGCCCTTCCCAGCATCGTGCTTGGGGTGGAGGAGAGGACGTGGGGAGGGGGAGCAGCTGATGGACACTGGTGATAATCTGAATCCCTTCCCCGAGCCTTGGGAAGCCCTACAAGCAAAATGTTACTTGGTCAGTGCTGATAATACATTGTCAGGCGTTCAGGCAACGCAAAAATGTTAATGCCGAGCTCCCTGAACCAGAAGGAGAAGGGAACTTCCTAATGAACCTCCTGGAGAGCCGAGCCCCAAGCGTTGGGTCTAGCACTGTTTCTTCATCTGATGCCAGACGGCTCTAAATAGGTCTTAAAGCAGCTCCAACAGTTTATGCTGTTTAATAAATCTAATCTGTAAAACAGGTCACGTAAAAAAACCTAAAAACTTTTCTTCTAATTACAGTAAGATTTTATTGAATGCACATTATACATATAGATCATAATACTTATTAAAAAAAGACTATTAAGATTTTACAGTTCAAGATTTTACAGGCAATGGGAACAGTGGAAGCCTAATGCTTTCTGAGAATCATATCTGCATTAGCAAGATAAAGGACAATTTAGGAAGATTACAAAAGCAATGATTTAGAGTACAACATAAAAATCTGCTGAGAACTAATTCGCAATGCCAGCTGCTGCTAAGCTTCTTAATCTTTATCTAGTTCAATTAAAATCTGAATGTTTGGGATTTCATTAACAACTGGGGACTTGGAAATTACATGCACTTTTACACTGTATTCAACTGCTTATGCACGTTACTGGAAGTTGCCCGAAATGTCTTCAGGTAGACTTGAGATATAATTAAAACTTAAGTGCTTAAAGGATAATGCAGAGGTAAAAGAGGATTATTTTAATTTTTCTGTCAGATCCAATTGACAAAAAAAGAATCTTTCACGAGTTGAAACGAGTTGCAAACCAGTCAGAATTTTAATGCAGGGGATATTTATGGACGATTGTGCTATCAGATGTGCAGATCAAACAGCTTCATTGGAGGGCGGGGTGAATCGGATATTGTAATTGTGCCCTGTGCTGCTTGTGTTTTTTTTGTGGAAAAACCACTTCACATCTATCATTCACTTCTGTACTGATGTAACCACGCTGCTATCAATTAATTATGCATTTCAAAGAATCTGCAAGTAGGCCTTTCTAAAATTAAACTAAGCAAAGTGATGAACAAGCTTTTAATCACTTAATACTGTGTATAAAAAATAGTTTCTTTCCATTAATTCCTCAAGAATAATTCTTCTAAAAGTTTTTCAGAAGGAGAAAGAGGCTTTTTTTTTCCTTTTCCCTTCATTGCTGGTCTCCTATTTTCTGTGAAAAATTTCCCCATCATTGGCTTACCTGCTGATTTAAAGGAGGGAGGTGAAGTGGCATTGAGCAGCTCTGCATTTTGAAGCAGTTCATTGAAAAGGCTGAAGATTTGGATATTTGGTGGTGTACAAGAACACTGACTTTTTCTTGCCTGCCTGATGGAGCAGATGTCATGCTGGCTGTAGATGTCATGCTGTGTTTCCAAGCAGAGCTGGGTGCTGATGGAAGTGCCCCTGGGCCCTTATTTATTTATTTACTCGTTAGGAGCGTGGTGGTGTCCAGGCTTTAGGGTTTCACGGGGTCGGGGCAGCACTGTGGGATCTGCTAGTTAAACTCCAGGTAAATCCTGAGCTGGTTTAAATTGTCAAAGTTTCAAACTGGAATGGATTTCCTTCTCTTTAATTATTCAGTTCTAATGATCTTGGGTGCCATGACAGGATGTGGAGGTAAGAATATTTCCAGCATGAATGAGGGTATTTAAGGTGGTGGTGTTGCTGTTGGAAATGCTGAGGAGGTGTAGTGCTGCAGGATAATTGGTGCAAGACTTAAGAGACAGCCTGGACGTGTTTAAATGCTGTGTTTTGATCAAGTTAACTTTTAAATGGTATAATGATGAGAAGGAGTCGTTCAGTAGCAAAATTCCCTAACACGCCTGGGGAGTTGGTGTTAACTTTAGTCGTGGTGCTGTTCTCAGCAAATGAAGACAGAGAGGTTTTGCCTGCCTGGCTACTTAATGGGTTTTTTTCTTTTCCCTTAAAAAAAATCATGCCTAGAAAGCAAAAACGGTGTGTAAGATTACTGCTATATTTAGCTTTAAAGAAAAATACCAAACATTGTTCTCACGTCCCTGCTTCCATCATACATTTAAGTGGAAACAAGGCAAGTGGAGAATGCAGGAAGAGAAAGTGAATTTTGAGTTGGGCGTAGTTTGGCCACAAGGGTAGCTAATGTGTTCCCTTGTCCTGTGTCCTTCTTGTCTAGAAGTCTAGAAACTTCTTCATATGCCAGAAAAAAGGATGCAGATATCCACTGAAAGTTATTTTTCTGAGCCACTTAGCATCCTGAAGTTATGTATTGGACATGAAGGGAAGCTTATTTGGGGTATTTGTATTTGGTGGTTTTCTTGCCCCTGCATGTTTGGATTTAGTGTTTTAAATCGTGGTGCCTTTTATATTATTTAATAAGGTAAACTGTGGTTTCAGAATTAAAAATAGGCCTTTTGCATTCTCATTTAAGGACTGAAGTAAAGATATGTAGATTGCAGGAGTTAAGTACTCCTGAAGCATCACTTAAGTCTGTCTGGGGCTGTGTGCTGGGACTGCAGAGGGAATCTCGCAGCTGAACCCAGTGAGATACAGAGGATTTCATCTTCAGAGATCTTAATTTGCTCTATGTGCTGGGGTAGGTGGCCTCAAAAAACCAGAAAATCTGCCCTTTCCTCTCGGCTGCAGAGTACATTGAGTCTTTAGAGGCGTTTCCTTAGAGTCCATTACGTGCTCTTCGAATGGATCAGCCATTATTTAGGGAGCTTGGTGTGATGATCTGGACATGGGCTTTGCCTCCTTGGATTCGGGTCCTGTCAGAAATGGAGCGGTTGTTATCAAAGATTAAAATCAGCTTCCCTCTTTTTTTTTTTCTCTTGTGAAGAGAAAACTGAAATAAATAAAATGAGGGGTATTGATATATCCCAAATGGAAACAGTAAATGTGTCACTGGGGAGATGAGTGGGAGTTGAGAGCAAAGATAACTACAGACATGAGAAATACCTGCACGTTTGGCTTCAGGTACTGAAATCTGTGCCACGGATTGATCCTGCAGGAATGATAAATACACATTATCTGTAATTATTCTCAAACTTCATAAACCTTACTTTAATAACATCCTTTGCATCGTTTTTTTTTCTGAGATGTTCTATTTCATGGCACTTTCAGGCTTTTTAATTTTAACTCCAAGAAAATTGCTCCAGCTGTTACAGATTTTGTCCCACTTCTGTTCTCTGGAGGCCAGGAGTTCCCTTTGGAGGGTTCAAGTAGCAGGTTGGAAGGTTTCTGTGTCTGAGATGATTTTTTTTTTTGAAGATCACAGACAGTGAATTTTCAACTTTTATTACAAATACGGCTTTGGATGTAAAAAATATTTATTTTTTTAACTTACATCCTACAGTTTTGTTTTGTTTTTTTTTTAAATATGACGGCAGATGTTCTTGTTGCACATGTTGTAATGTGTTCTTTTATCAGTGGACACAGCAGAGTGGTGTTGGAGTTACCAGCCCTCCCATGGCTGCACACTGAGCTGGGATCAGCATGGATATTGAAACTGTTTATTGGGTTTCTTCTGCTGTTATAAGTGTGATCACATTTCATGATGTCCTGAGGTCTTAAAATATCAAGAAACAACAGCAAGCAGAATTTCAAGTTCAGCTTTTGTGAAGAGCAGGAATTAAATACAGGCCAGTGCACTCTGGTGCATCGCTGGTGGTGTGCTGGCCACGTGGTACGAGCTGGGGATGCAGCTGAGTTTTAAACCAAAATTTGACGGCACAGTTTTATTTCCTAATAGCAAAAGAAATACTCAAACTTCTCCTGTTTCCATCACTCGGGCCTCTCCCCCCTTCCCTAGTAAGGTGGATATCCAGCTGTGGGCTCCAGGCCACATCTGCCCAAGTAAAACTGGCCGGGCTTGTGGCCATGTGAGGGACTCCCAAGGGGGCCAGAAACAGGAGCTGTAGTGAAAACCTCAAACACTTCACTGGTCCAAAGTCAAAGACTCAGTTTTCCCGCTAAGGTGTGTCTCCATACTGCTCTTTCTATCACTTGTTAAAAAAAAAAAAAAAGTAAAATTTTGGGATGAAAATTAAAAACAAACCAATAAAAAAAATCCTCTCTCTTCTTTTTGTCTTTTATAAAATGAAACCTGAGTGATTCTGAATAACTTCTGAGGAATTTCAGCCTTTGAGCTGATTTTTTTTTTTTCTTCTACAGTTTCAATCTGAAATTTTGCATTTGCTAATGACACATTTTTCCTCTATCTGAAGATTGCCATCTACTGGCATGTAAGAGCTTTTGGGGTCTGTTATTGTTCATAAATTTGAAAATTCAATAAAGTTTGTTATTTTCTCAGTTGATTTTGTTGATTGCATTATGCTTTGCAGGGTAGGGGCAATAGCAGAGGAAACATTAGCAGCATTTACTTGATCTTACCAAGTGCTGTGCAATGTCTGCTTAATTAAAAGCACATTATAACAACATATTGATGCTTCCCACATGAATGAGCTCTCTATTCCTCCAAATTAAGCCGTATTTCATGTTTCTATCCTATAAGAAGAGAAGAACGCATTAATAAAAGGTAAAAAATACACATTTTTTCTAGGCCTTGGAAGTGATTCTGACCTTCTGGCATGTAACAGTTAGGTAGCTCAATAAACCACAGGGGGTAGAATTTAATAGTGTCATTCCAAAATTATGGGAGACACCTCTTCCTCCTCAAGTAAATTCATAGTTAATCCTAAAATTCTTTAATTTTTTAGCTCCTGATGCCTCCCAGCACCCTCCCTACTCAGCAGAGCACAGGGATCTCCAGAGGAACTTAATTTTCTCCCCACCAGCTGTGACAGGGCTGATGCCAACCCCCCACCCAAGCTCTGAGCAGATACGGGGCACTGATCCTCTGCTCCCAGGCTGAACACTGGCACCTGGAAGCAGCAGCAGCTCCCAGACCGGGGGCAGCTGTGGCACTGTCGGGGTGATGGGTTGCAGGTGTGTGACCTGGCTAGAAGAAGGCTGCTCGGGGCTGGGAGTCAGTGTTTGCTGGGGGAAGCTGAGGATTCAGCCTGCATGCCTGGCAGGGGCTGTGACTCTGAAACAGGTGAGAACACCTCCAAGACAATCAGAATTCTGTTTCCTTTCTCTAGGTTTTTGGTGCCTCTGGAAGGTGAGGTGCTCGGTGTGCTGCCTTGTCCATTTTCTGCAAGGAAGGGCTTGGGTTCCTTGTGTGTGGCTTTGCTCTCCTTCCCGGGGATGTGGCACCTAAAACTCAGCTTTAACTGAGCTGGCTCGTGTGCTGGCCTGCCAGGTGTGACCTGTGTGGGATTACAGCTCTGTAAGTGAAGCTTTTGGGGCTGTGCTGTTTTTTGGGGAAGGTGGTGGGCAGCGCTGGGGGTGTTTTTGCTTGTAGCAATGCTGACCACAAAAGCATCAACACTGAGCAGGTGAGATGGGAAGTGTGAACGTGCTGCTGCTTTTTCAAGGGCTCTGAAGAGTATGAAAACCTGCCTTGTTTGGGGAATGTGTCTTTGGGGTGAGGTGTGGGTAGCATGTGATGAGGGAGCTGTTGCTGTGCTGTAATTATTTGAGCTTTCTGGAATTGGAAAGTAAACAGTTGTGTAAACCCTGTGTAACTTGCTGAGATGTTAACTAAAGCTGCCCTAGGGCTGCCTTAGCACACATGCACTGTGGTTGTTGATTTCCTATCTGCTATTCTGGTTTTATTTGGGAATTTGTTACATTTGTGTATTAGTCATCTTGATGGAGTTCACCCCTCTTAGTATCTGTTGTTTCTTTCTTATATAAGAGGGCTGATCTGCAGAGAGGGATGAAAATAATGGTAAAACAACATGCACATTTACATAAAAACATGTATTCAGGTTCTTCTGTGTGAACTTCACGAAGGGTTTTTATTTATTCTGGATGTTGTTGGCACTACGCTTTGATTCCTGCTGGATAGAGAGTTGTCAGTTACACGCTGTCGATGCATTTGCTGCTAATTATAAACAGCCTTCTTGGCTCCTAAAGGCAAGCAGGCTTTCCACCATTTGCTCACATAAGCCTGTTTTACAGTTCTTTGGTGTATAAGTATTTGGAGTGTAGAGGAGTGGGGACATTTATTGAGAGGCCATAAGGCACAAGCCTCCAACCTGCAGCTAAGCTGACTGTGAAGATGGCTGGATGCAAAGCGTGAGAACAGAAAGCTGCTTTATCTGGGGTAGATGGAGGGTGTTTCTGGTGTGCACCAGATCCCTGTCCTGGTGCTCCTGGCTGGAGCCCCTCATGCCTGAGGGATGTGGCAGTGTGAGCCCAGCCATCAAACCAGCTGCTCCCTGTTCCATCTCTGTCCTAAAGAGAAAATTTACCTCATTTTTTTTTTCTTTTTACCTCTCATCAGATAAATATTGACTTTCTCAGTTCTTCAGGCAGCAGCCTCTGAGAGGCAAGTGCTGATTTCGCCCCCTTCTGTAACAATCTCTACAAAGTAAATGCATGTTTACAGTGGAAAATGGAGCAGCACATCAATGTGGTGATTGATTGACATGGAAACGCAGTTCTGAGATTGAGACAAATGCATGTTGCTCACAAAAGCTCCAAGGAAATGTGGTCTATACCGTACTTGTTATTACAGATTTTTTAGTGTGGGGTTTTAAATTTTTTTTTTTATTATAAACAGTCAATTTACTTCCAATCGCAGTATGAGCTGCAGTAAATCTTGCTGTGGTGGTGGTTAATCACAGATCAACAGGCATAAAGCCTATCAGACAAGTCTTGGCTGTTAAGAGGTGGGCCATTCATTAACAGAAGCAACTTCATTGTTCTGGACTCCTCCGTGGCACGCACAAGTCTCACTTCCCTTAAGATACTCACAGTGCTGGTGTTGGTCTGTAATCATTTCGGTATCATCAGATGAACGGTGGAGTGAAAATTCCCTTGCCTGTGTGAATTAGAGGAAGTAGTTTGAAGTTTCTCTGCTGCTGACTTGCCCCAAAATTCCTGTCAGAAATGCAGATCACGAATCATTCAGGCACACACCTCTTCTGTGGATGAGTATATTAAAAGGTGGTGGGATGAGAACATTAAAAATGGAGAGAGACTCTTAACTATTTTTTTTTTGGTAGTGATAGAATCTTACCCTTGGTGTGTCCTGAGCTGAATCTTAGCAAAAACTTCACGCAGATCATTTCAAGCTTGTGAATTACTTTGGCTCTTGTGTTTGGTGATTTTTTTTTCCCCTAACAGCTGGATGATTTTGGATGAAATGAATCCAGTTGTACTCATGTCTGCTGGATACTTAGTTCTCCTAAACAGTCAGTGCACAAGCACAGTTTTTATTTTAAATGAAACTGAATAAATCTTTGGCTGGCATGTAGTAGGGGGAAGGGGAGAAAGGAAAGAAACTCATCTCCTTCTCA
>VZRQ01006835.1:487468-505592 GCA_013397975.1 Machaerirhynchus nigripectus | reverse complement strand
AGACACTAAAGTTAAACTACTCATACCATCCAAATTTAGATGTTTAATTCAGCTGCCTGCAATAGGACCTCTGAGTCTGCACATAATCAGGGAAGTATTCTGTGAACAGAGTTAGGTAGTGAGGATGCCCTGAATTGCTCTCTCCAGACTCCACTGACTATACTGGGTGTCCATATTACTACAGTTTAATGTTAGATAGTTGCCTAAAATGAAGAGCCATTGGAAATAAGGAAGTTCTTACCTGTCTCTAAAGGAAAGTGAGGCAGAAGGGAAAAGAGACAAAGTCCTTAAGTGAAATAGGCTTTTACTCAAAGTGTTTTGGAGGAGCTGCCTCATCTGTCACACTCACTATTCAAACAGAAGAGAAAATAGTGAATAATTTTTTAGAACTAAATGTCACTTTGTGAAGTCAGTCTAAAAATCAATTAAATGTAAGGGCCTTGTTTATTAAGTAACTGTTCTTTTATGCTGTTCTTAATACTGATTAGACAATGGTTTGTTTTGAAGTAAATGTAATTAGCATAGTTAATTAATGAATAAAAATGATGGGGAAAACCTCAGGGAACCCTTCTTGATTACTACAAAGGTATTTATTCTAATATATAAGTATATACATTTATTACAGATGGATCATTGTAGGAGTTGAGCTCTATTCACCACCTTTATGTACACTATAGTGTGCTACACCATGTACTGTGGTCTAATTAGGGTAGGTGATTCAGTTAAGTGATCAGTCAGATAATTTATTTATAAAGCTGTTATCCAACTTGTGAAAAAAGAAAGACATGAACAATTAGAGCTTTTTAAAGCTACTCTTTAAATGCTCTATTTTTGGAATGAGGACTCTGTCAAGGGAATGGTATAATTTCCTCTATTTTGTCATTGAAAGGGGCATTTTACACATAGTCCTTAGCTCTTTAATAGACTGGTTCTAAGCTTATTGTTGTCAATATATTGACATCTTTAACAGTTTACTCAGCCCATAATTGCAGCCAGTGTGAAGAACAAGGGAGTGGCCCTGAGTGCTCCTTGCAGGGCAGAAGGAGGGCAGGGCACAGGCTTGTCCCTCACAATTACATGTTTCCAAAAAAGTTTCTAACAGGAAATTCCCAGCAAATTCCTACACTGAAGTCTGCTTTTTAGAAATCTAAGGTTTTACTACTGAAGAGACTGCAGAAGAAATAAAAATCTATTAGAAAACTGATTCAGTAACTCATATTTATGTGGGATTAGTAAGACACAGAAAAGTAGCAAAAACCCCCAAATGATCATACTCTGAATAAAACAGATAAATGTAAATTTTTGGGTAGATATTTGTTCAAGACAGTATCATGGATTCACTGAAAAGCTACCTCTCTTCAGAGAGAACTAATGTCCCTGTTTTCAACTGTCTGACTTTCCTCAAGGGTGAGAAACGTCCCTGCCCAGGTGGGCTGCGCTCGCAGCTGGTTAGATAAAGTACCCAGTTAGTCACATGTGTCGGAACCCAGTGCTCCATGGAGGTAGCTGTCAGTATTATAATCACCCTGGGATCTGCTGTGGGAAATAATAAGACATGAGGAGAATAGTTAATTCTATGGAAAATGTCATGGAAGAACATCAGGCTCTAGATAAAAATTCATGAAGTAAAAGTAATGTCTGCACTTAGTATGAACAAAATCTCCCAAACTTTTAATCCCTCTGCTTCCATTTCAGAGTTAAATAATACTAGAATTCATAATATCAGTACCAAACTTACAGGCTGTTCCAGTTTTTAAAGTCTTAAATATCCCCAAATATATGTTTTAATGTCTACAGAGCCAAAAACAAAAACCCCAACAAACCAGTTATGCTTGAATTACGGCTTCAAGGAACTGTCTTGTACTTCAGTGCTCCCCACAGAGGAATCAGTGGGAGGATGCAGAGGCACAACCATGCTATGGGCATATGCCAATGCCTGCAAGACGCATTCCCTGGGACAGAAAGAGGCTTTGGATCCCTCATGCCCAGGTAAAACCATACTCAGCCAGCAGCAGCTACTTCAGGTAAAATGATGGCAACAGACTCTCTCTGTTGTTCTGAAGCAACACTGTGTGCCCTGCATCTGCAGGCAGATTGTTTTAGGCACCTGTTCCCAATGTTTCCTCTCTGCCATGAGTAAATTTCCAAAAGTTTAAGACCCAGTATTGCTTGGAGTTTCCCTGGGGCATTGCTCTGCAGCTGCCCTGCTTTCTAATGGCACAGTCGTACTCTAAACTGACAGGTGTTGCAAGCGTAAGCAAGCAAGGAGAAATAATAAAAAGGGATCTAAAGAGCTCAGAAATATGTGCAGGAAGCAAAATGAGATTCAAGCTGGAGAACTGCAAGCTGATGTAGCTGGAGGAATTGATAAATTCAGTTCTGGCCAGTTCAATAGCAGAAATGTGAAAGGAATTTAGAGACAACCAACAAAAGTGATTAAGAGGCAGGACAGCTTCTTAAAGAGGCAGTTTAGCTTCTGCAGATCATGAGTAGAACCAACTGGGCAGTCCTGAAGCCCTTACTCAGCAAATGTAAGGTGATTGTGGCCTTCCAGAATCCAATCGTGTTCCCAGCCCAGTAAGTGACTGAATTAGTGTTCAGATGAAAGGTAATGAGGACAACCCAAAGGGAAAGAAAGTTGAGGGACAGGAACAGACCAAACTCAAATTTGAGGAGTCAGGAGGCCACGGGAGACACAGTATTTCCCATGGATCAAATCTGCATCAGCATCAGGACAGGCTTGAACTAAAACCGGAACATTTTATCTCGAATTTCTTATTCCATGTGGTTTTGGGCTGCTTGTGTGCTTATTGCCTAGAAGTGGCTTTGTTTCTAGTGGCTGGAGGAGATAAAGGGTGGTAAGAGCTCAAGTAAAAATGTGAGGGAAGTGTGGGGTTTTGAAAGAGAAGCTAGAAGGTTTTCTTGCACGTTTGTTTAAAATGATATATGCTTGTTTGGCTTTGATTGTAGAGTATTACTTGTATGTGAGATGGTCAAAAGAGATTACAGTTGTCTTTGATCTCAGATAAATATTTACATCAATTAATTCTGATTTCTCATAGACTACATTTTAAAATAGTTTCATAAAACTGAGTACAATAGAAAATGTTATAATATTGTATATTTAATAATTCCCTATACTTTAAAATTGTATATGGTCAGTTGAAAAGTTCAGCTACCATGGCCATTGTGTAATTTAAAACAAAAACTTGGTGAATTGAAAGAGAACATTTTCCAGGACACCTGAGCCTCACAAGGTATTGCACTTTGAAAATACATTTTTAGCTGGTATTTTCAGTATATTTTTGCATCAAGCGTATTTACATCAGAAAAAAAAAAGTTCTCTATTACTATATACTTTATTCTTGACATTTATTTTTGTCCCTTATTAAAAACCTCAGCAATTCAATACACTTTTCAACAATGCCTTTACTAAGCACAGTAGTACAAAAGAAACAATTGCTGTCTTGTGTGTTGTGAACTATTGGAATATGTTCATGATTCTACTGTACATAGCCACTGTTTTAGACACAGGCAGCTAGATATAAATCATGCACTCCTGGAGGATGATTTTAGGTGACTAGGAAGCTGAACATCTGTTCTGTAGGTGAACAGAATGGCCTCTAATCTCATATTGTCAGTGTGTTTATTCCCAGCCTTTTTTTGTTCGATGCTTGGCTGTGCCTCAGCGTGGATGATGCAAATGGCATCTTTTGAGAAGTAGGAGCTCACAAGTGTTTGAAACACGGGCAGGGCTGATTTAAAATCTTTTGCCACAAGTTGATCATGCCAGCTGTTGGGAAGTGCTCACCAGCAACCATATGTTGTGAACGAGATAAGCAATTACTGTGTGCCATCCAGGCTTTATACTGAACAGGAAAAGCTTGTGCTTTTAAGGTAGAACTCCTCAGGAAAAGTTCTATCCCACTCTTTCTGTCCATAACCAGCTATTAGAGGGCATTGTTGCTAAGAAATACCAGCAGTAACATTTAGTGAGAAATCACTGAGCCAAATAATAAAGTCACTGCATACCCTTGGGTTACAGTTCCATGTCTCTGCAGGAATAATTTACCACAGCAAGAACTGGATGGGCTGTGTTTGTGTTATTGTTATTTTCGCCTCACCATTGTTGTTTTCATTGTGACTGAGCCCTCAACCATTTGTTAACAATTTAGGTTTTTGTCAGAGGTGTGGCAGAGAATGTGAGTTGTTTTGGAAAAAAACAGTTGGAACAAGTTACTTTGGTTGGTCTATAGATTTAATCAAGATGACAATGAAAACAGGAGTGCAGCTCCAGCTTGTTCCTGCAATAGCAAGAGGTAGGGCCAGAGGGTCTTTGTGGAAGTTTTCTCCATGTTACTCTAGGAAGCTGGTGAGAGCTGTGTCTCCCCAGCTGCTGTTTCCCCAGCCTGCAGGAACACAGCTTTGCTGAACAGCTTTTTCCCGCTGTTTGTGGCCCTGAGCAGCGTCCTGCAGGTGAAAAAATATGGGGAAATTACTGTTATGGTTGCTTTTACTAAGGATTTGGGATTATAATATGGGATGTTCTGTATTAGAGGATATCTAGCAACCTTCCCAGTACTGTAATTTTTACAATAGCTTTCAACTACGTAGAGACTCTATGAACATTTTTTTCTGTTAGTATTGCAGTAGGGCCAATACAGAGACTGGAGAATCAGTACTCAGCTGAACACCACTGCTAACAATTGCTGGTGGCAGTGCCTTTTTTTATACTTTCCCTATGTCTGTATTTCCCTCGAGCTATAGGAGAACTTTCCCCAGTTAATATGTAAAAGCAGATACTCTGGTGAGTTGCCTTTAATCTCTCATGCAGGGCCACGCATCCTGAAGCCAATCAGTGCAGTCATATGGTGCCTTTAAAGATCTGACTGACCATAGGATATAGTTTCAGCTACTAAATTACTCTCAGAAAATGTATAGAAGGTCTTCTTATTTGTGTGTGTGTCTGAAAGAGACATACAAAGTTATCTTACATGGAATAATCCACATTGAAGTGGCCTTGCAGTCCCTGAAGAAGACTATGAAATCTCATGTTCTTTTATTTTCATAAGTGGAGGATTCCCCCTGCTCCAATAACTATTCTTTGCATTTGGTGTAAGTTTGGGACTTGTTTAATAAACAGCTCACAGAGCTGTTGAATTTTGTATTTTGCATTCATAGCATTTCTGCTTAATTTGGGGGCGATCACCTCGAATATTCAGATGGATTAGGGAGGAAATGTCTTTTCATACAATCAAATCCTTTGAATGGGTAATTTTACTGGAAGGGGTTGTTTTGGGGGCTGTAGTCAGACAGCAAAACCTGGATTTGTCGTATTTTGATGAGAAGGAATTGGGTTATGAAGCAGCTTGCCATTGCCTTGGAGAGACTGAGAACATTGGAGTGCTGGACTCTAAAGGAACATGGCTTTTCTCCTGAGACCCTGAAACAGGAGCTGAGCGATGCTGAAAATCAACCTTCCCATGTAGGTGCTCTGCACTCCTAGAAACCAGTGCCAAAAAAGTCCCCAGAAAGGGACACGTTCTAATGACAACACACTGAACCCCAGTCACGAGCAAATAATGTACTTTTGAACTGTTATGTGCCATCCTATGCTGCTCCATCTGATTATATTTTATTTTGAGGTTTCACATAAACAGATGCAGAACAGTTCTGAATAAGAAGCTAAAAAGTATTAGGGAGAGCTCAAGAATTTTTTTATATAGTTACAGAAGAAATTCCTCTCCCACCCTCCTGAAATGTGATCATTACAATAACACATATTGCAAAAGAAAGAATCTGTATCAACACCTCCAGACATAAATGAATGGAAATACTGACTTTGCCTATTATTATTATAAAGGTTGTTAGTTCTGCTAATAAAATGTTTCTTAAGCTCCACAGCTCGATGGGTTTCCTGTGGAATTGTATAAACCCTTCCAATGCTAACTGTTTGCAATATGCAGAAAAGTATTTGCAGAACTGCTGTACCAGAATAAGGCCACCTTTCCCAGGAAATACAGCTCCAGTTACAGTTGTATTGAAAAGAGGCCAAAGAGGCCAGAGCAGAGCACTTATAGACACATTTCCTTGTCACACATGGAATGCTGAATTATTGCTGCCATGCAGTGCTTGGGTTTAGAACTGAATTTGCAAGGGGAAGGTGACTGCAAGCAGGACCAAAGGGCATGGAGAAAAAGTCCTGCACACTTTTACCACTCCAAACTTTTCTGTCCCACACATACAGAGCACTTTAACTGCTGGTGGGTTCTTGTCTCTTTTCCAAAGCCCACAGGCTGCCTCGCCCTTCATCTTCCTGAATTCTTTACCATTTTCTGGCAGCCATCTGCTGTGTCTCAGTCGGAAATGTCTGCTCCTCTGTCTTAATTAAAAAAAAAAAAAAACACACAACGTTTTCTTCCAGTTCCTTTGGAGAGCAGTGCACACCCTGGGCTGCTGCTCACAGTGAGCTGTATCTTTGTCTCCAGAGCTGTAACTGTGTGCGGAGAGAAAATGGGCAGATGTAAGATCAGCTTGCAGAGTAAAAAGTGGATGAGCCTGCAAACAATCTTGTATTCAAACCCAGATTGATTGTTGAACTTTCAGCTCAATTTTAATTTCCCTTGATGCCTTATTTTTAAAATAAATATGCAGGGCCTTTTTTTCCATTGGTATTATCCAGCCTCCTATTGCAGCTGTTGCCAGGATGTTCCAAGCAGCCACACAGGGTGGATGTGAGAGGTCTCAATATCTGCAGATTGGTTACAATAACAATCTCTCTTGTCCCTCAGTTCAAACAATTTAAAATGTCATGTCAGGAATGGAAAGATATTAATCACTGCACAGCTAGAGAGAGTTCCTGGGAAGAAGACTGAACTGTGGATTCAGAAGCCTGTTGAATAAGATGGGGATGGGGCTGAGGAGAACCTTTGCCTTGGAAACTGAATTTAGCAGATGTGAGATCCTGTAGGTTCTGAGTGCAGGTCCACGGAGCTCAGCTTCTCTTCTGTTTCAAAGAGAAACAACATGTTATATGCAGGAGCATTGGCACACAAAGGGTAATATTTAGATATTTTGAGATAATTGAAATATAAAACGAAGCAAAATAGATTCTTTCCATTATGAAATAAGTAGCATTTTGTTTAAACAGCATTTAATGATTATAACAGCAGGGACCAATGATTTTCTTTCATAATTAGCCCTATTAGAGTGAAGACATGTACGTGGTTGAACTTGAAACAGGAATCAATTTTTTTTGCTTTCTGTATGTTTTCCCTTTTTCATTCCTTTCATCATTTAGCATACTATATGATCAATATCTAATGTGATGTAATATCTAAGAAAGGATTCAATGCAGGTGTTTAACCTAAGTTGTGTGTTCTTTTACTGTTCCGATGTATCAAACTACCAAACCTTGTAATAGTGAAGAAATGTTTATCCAAGTGTAATGCAGATTCATTATGGTGATGTTAGATTATGTTCTGAGGTAATGATTACATGGTCCATTGAGACGTGTTTATTCTTGATTTTTTTAGCTGACCTATTGTGTGATTTTAGGCAAGTTATACCCCTACTCCCTGCCAGTCATTTTCATGTTTATCCTGTCTTGTTTATGTAAATAGTAAGATATTTACAAAAGAGTGAGTCATTTACTTTATTTAATAGGATTTACCACAATATGTTCTGGTCTTGTTTGAATCTGCTTTGCATTAAATAATTACTTATAATCGGGACTCTTAATCCACTTCAGTCACCAATGGCACATTTTCTTTAGGGAATCTGTACATTAATCCTGTCTTATTCTGATACTGTTGTAATGATATTAAAGTTGTAAGAGGTTGAACTGCAAAATTCAAATCTAGTCATTTGATAGCCTCAGAGAGCTTTGAGAATTATTTGGTTTAGTAAAAATCAGAGTAATGGGAATATCAGTTTATGTAATAATATTGGTCAACAGTAGCTCAGGTTGCCCTTCACTCCTCCCTTCAGTTTGAAGGCAGAAGTGTTAAGAACTTGCCAGATACTGCACACCCTTTTATTTCCATAAGATTGAAATTCTGTTTTGAAGATTATTTCCCTTTTGCTCTCCTGCTTGCAATATTCAGTTAAATATAGGAGAGCATCAGCTTCATGAGAAGCTGCAAGTTTTCATGATGTCATGGGAATGGCTGAGCTGAAATTGCAATTAAAGAGTGAAGCCAGATGGAACACCATCAGTAAGTATGATGGGTAATGCTGGAATAGGGAAATTTCTAAAGAAACTCAGAAAAGAATAAAACAACTTTTTGTCTTAGAGACTTGAATAACCTTGGAAAAGACAGCATCTTAGAAATACTTAGTCTGTTCATAAAAAAGTTTGCTTTTCTTTTTTCTCCCATGAAACATGGCAGGTACTAGTTAAAATACAAGACCAACTGGAGGAAGAGTACAGTAGATTTCTTAAAGACACTAAACAAACCAACTGTTTTTCCCTTGTCCCTCAAAACCAGAATTGCTCATATTTTGATATGTACATATTCAGTAGCAAATAATGTTTGAATAATCCCTTAGAGGGAAGGGGTGAAGGAGTCATGAGGTGGTATTTGAAACTCTCGAGGAAGAGATTCCTTTTCCATTTCTAGACAAGAATTTGTCTACATTTGTTTACCAATTGTGCTTCATCAGCATTTCCCCTTTTGCTCTTGATACAACTTATCTCATAATCAGCATAATTTACAGTCAGAGCTATGTCTTCTTGAGAGACCCTACATACATTTTAGCCCTCTATGCGTATATGAGAAACCCCATGATTACCATCTTGATAAATTATTAATTTAACTACTGCCAGTTGACATAAGTATAACATTTCTATAGAATATTTCAAGCACATTTCTAAGAGATGATACAATTCAGAAGAATATATGGCTCTTGTTAAAATATTTAAGTGGAGTCACTTTTAGAACTAAAGGAGCTGATGTCTGTTTCTTAGTTTGTGCATCTGTATTTGTGTGTACACAGCCACAGGGAAGGCAGGTTTTACAAAGGAAAGGTACAGAGATCAAAAGCTGATTAGTTTTAATAATGTCCCTCAGAAACCACGCACATGGGTACACGCATATTGTACAGAACATGTACTTCTTGCAAAACCTGCCAGGCACAGATTGAAATCCCTTTTATGAGGACAGCTGGAGAGTTATGCAACTTCAGGAGGATTATGCAGATGTGTATAGGCCGTGAAGTTGCCGGATGGATTATGAGCCTGTGTAGGTTTGATTTAAAAAGAAAAACAACTTAATTCTCTTCAGTAGTGAATGGAATGTTTCCAGAGAGGGCCAGAAGCCTGGAATCTTCAGAACTGAGAGAGTCTGATGAACTCACAGGCCTATACTGGTGTTTTCAGTCTGACCAGGGATGAGAATTAACCAAGTTTAGGCAGGACCTGTGTTATTCCATACTCCCTGTAATGGAAATTCTGTTCTCAGTCTCTACAAAGCGTGCTCAAAGCTCACTGTTGAAAGACTATTTGTAAATTAGTCCTATTGAAATCCTTTTGTAATATGCCCCCTAATGAAGATGGATGTTTTACACAGTTTTATTAAACTGTAAAATATTAAATAGACATGTTCTATCGAGAATTACATCAGTCGTAAATAGGAGGCAGATGTCATTTTACCTACTGTTTCACTGGAAGAGTTTGACCCTGTTTGTACTCAGGCATTGCCCTGGCAAAACTGAGTGCTACAATCTTCAACATTTGCAAACAGAAATGCTGGAAGCAAATATGCAAAGAAAAAGGCGCAGCTATTTCTGGTGGCTGAGGGCTCTGTCCACTCAACCACAACAGGCCTTCGAGCTGGAGAAAGCTGCAGGGAGTCCTGCAGGTCCATCACGCTCTTTCCACAAATGCTTTGGAGAAATGAAAGGCCTTGCACTCCTGAACACAGATCAGAAACTAGAGTTGTTCCTGCTTTAAAAGAATTCATTTTTGACATAGGCAAGATACACAGACCACTTTTGAAGTTCAGTACTTCATGTACAGCAGTGCCTAAAGAAGACAGAATCCAGAAGTTATTTCAGGTGGAAAAAGTTGTCAGAGAATGCAAAGCACGTTCACTTTGATCATTGATACAGTATCCCTTATGTAGTATCACATCGTTATTGTGAGCATGAAAACAGATTGGTAAAATACTCCACTGCAGTTGGTTAACTATTCTGAAACTAAAGCAGCCCAACCCCCCCAAACTGCCCCATGATGCCTGAGGAAATAAACTCTAGGGCATCATGTTTAGTAGGAGTACTTCATGTTTTTTGCCTGCTTCTGTGTTTAGGGATTCTTTGCTGTCTGACTGTGAAATGCACCTCAAATAATTGCCCAAAACTACAAGTTAGAGGTAGGGATGCTGTAAGCACAGCAGGCTGAAATGATTCAAAACCACGTTGTCAGTAGGTGATCCGGATTGTATTAACATCCATTTCACATGAGGGTCACAGCTCTTAGTTCAGTGAATTTACTCTTGATTTATATGCCTATAAAGGACAGGAACAATCATAAGATACTCCCTGTGATACTCTGAAATCAATACAAAGGACCAAAGAACAAGGAAGGCTGCTAACAAGCTTTCAGGTCGTGGACTGAGCGCTGCAGTCTACTTGTCAACCATTGGTTGAAAGTGGAGCAAAAACCAGTTATAAATTTTCTAAACATTAGATATCCATTTGAAAGTGATTTTATTACATTTGTGAAATGAAGAAGGTCATTAGAAACATTGAGATTTTCTCTTTGTTGCCTTGGGGCACTGAAATGCCTAATGTGTGATTTGCACTTAACTGCACCAAGCCAGCTTTCTGCAGCTTTGAATTTTCAGGTGAAAATTATTTCTTATTATGCTTTCTGAATGTGTTTCCTTAAATTTCCATTTCTGTGAGCTTGCTGTATTATTTCCACTAAAGTGGACTTTCTGAAGCTGCAACAATTCTTTTTGTGTAACACAGAGCAGGCTTACCCAAGTTAAAGCTCTTCATATTAGGCTAGACCCTGACATGTCATTTGAAGAATAAGCTGAAGAACAGCCAGAAACATTTGGTTATTTTACTGCATGTGTTTCAATAATAGCCCTGGGCATACTAGAGATTTTCCATGCTATTTTCTTTTGATGCTGGTGTGACACAATTTATAGTTCACTCTAGGAGTGCCAGCTCACACTCAAGTAAGTTCTGATGGGGGATTAAAAAGAAGGCAGGGATGGGATCAAATTTCTGCACAATAAAGGTGAATAGAAATTATTCTATTCTTAGCTCTTGTCTCAAATTTTTCTTAGTGACAAATGATGCAAGTGGCTTGCTTTTAAATGTTCTTCAAGAATTCCTGCCCTCATTTCCTCATGTGAATGAGTGAAGGATTAGGCAGAGCTTCCATGTGCAGTGCCACATCCTTTGGCAGGCTTGGAGACTGGAGCTAGAGGAAATGCAAAATTCACAATCTTAACATAACTCTCTTTTTGAAGGTATGCACATTCCCAAAAGTTTCCCATTTCCCAACAGCCCGAGAATTGTTTTCCTTTGTCCTTCAGGCACTGTGATTGTGACCTTCCCCCTGAGTTGGCAGTTCTCACTGAGTCAAATTCCATGAACCCTCTGAGCTCGTTTGACTTGAGGCTGCAGATATTCCATATTGGATAAGATCCCAGTAATCTGCTGTGCTTTTCCGTCTGTGTTACTTATATACTGAAACAGCAGCTACAGAAATTCTATCATTTCTGTGACTGATGAAAAACCTCTTAAAATATAGGGTCCTGGGTAGTAGTAAGTTTTCCTTACCCTAATTTGTAAGGCCTTCTCTGATGAAGCGTGGTAGAGCATATGAATTCAGTATTTCTGCCACTGCTTAAAGCTTAAACTCATCTCTGAAGATGCAATTATTTACGGTTTTCTCCCTTTCAGCTTTATGGCTCCCAGCAAGCATGATTAAGGGGAAAAAAATAAAAAGGCTAAGTTGCAAACACACGGCATCTCTTGAGGAGATGGAGTAGGCAGTGAGAAGGGAATTAGCTTAAGACTTCTGTTGTTAAAGGATAAAATTATTCAGATAAATTGTTTGTAAATGCAAAGAATAAATACTATTTGAAAACTCTGCCTACGAGTAATAGATAAGGGCTGCAGAGATGACTTTTTAAAATATTATCCAACCTGTTATGATTTTGGGATGGAAATCCTTATTTTTGTACTTGTTTCGCTAAACTGCTATATTGAATTTTGTACTTAGGGAGGTCACTTTCTTCACTGTCTTACTAACTCAATAGACCTCAGTCTCAGCTGGGCCTTCTAGGCATTACTTCAATACAAATATACAAATAATTATTTTGAAACTGGAAAATCTCCCAGTCTATTTTAAATGGGTATTTGTTTTTAGGGAAGATATAAATTACTAAGATGTCTTATTATCAGAGTGCAGCTGTGAAACAGGCAACAGGGAAGTAAAATTTGTTTTATTTGAAGAGAGAATTGAACCTGAAGATTCAGATAAGTTGTAATTTTTAAAAATTCTCTGTTTTGGGAATAATATTGCTTTTTGGTTGTACTCAGATTTATTAATAAGTATTTCAGAGGCACGTGCTACTAGTTGTTAGGAATATTTTTGCTTTGTTTCTTAATATATACTCATTATGGGTATTTTACTTACTAAAACAATGCTTAAACTGAATGAATGACCGATTAATATCAGTAGTGGGTGAATCAGTGAAAATTAGTGGTGTGATTTTTCTGCAGAGTGAAGAAATCTGCATGGCTGAAATGCTTCTGAAATGATTTCTTTCTAGCAGAAAAATTTGTGAGTATGGTCGGCTGAAACTGCTCCATCGAAATTGTTTCTCAACAATAAATTAGTACGTCGACTAGAAACATGTTTTTCCTCCAGAAATGCTTCTTCTGGAAGATGTTGATCCTTCTCTTTTTAAAAAGTCTTGGTGCACAAAGCCAGTATATTTTGGCCAAACTTGCTAAATGTTTTTCCGGGAAAATTATGTATGGCTAGATTTGCACTGGGAAAAAAACCCAAACCCTTATTTGGGGCCTAAACTTCCTTTGTAGGTAAAGCTGACAGGGAAAGTGACTTCCCTGAGAGTGGCAGATCTGTGTGCCATCAGACTCGTTATGTTTCCCAGATCTTGCACAAATCTGAACTTAATGACTCGTCCCAATTTGTGGCATAAGAAGATGTTAAATAAGTCTTGTCTTTCTGTAAGGTTGGAAACATGCTGATAGGCAGGATGGAATGCTTTATTGTCACAGCCTGCATACTCGATGTTCTTGAGGTTTCTGACCTAGGAGAGTTATTTTGGCATCAGATTGACGTGAACAATATGAGGAAGGGTAGAACAGTATTAAAAATTGTTTGGTTCATTCAGTGACTCTATTCTTGCCCCTCAAAATAGGTGTCTCATACTGGAAAGGAACTGGTTAGTAGCAAATGAGAATTCTTCAAGAGGGAAATCAAATGTCCCAGTACTAATTAGTTGAAATTAAGATCATTCAAATATTTATATAGAGAAGGCAAGTATTTCGGGAACATGCTGGGATAAATCACATGGCTGGAATATTAATAGTGAGGCAATAAATCTGAACAGAAATAATCAAGGTGAAAACATAGGGGAGGGATTGCACTATTTATCAAAAGACAATTACAGTAGCTGGTAAATACAGATGGTTAGTGGAAGAAGTGGTAACAATGAAATTTTGCATTTTTTCTGTCAGCATAATACATAAAGGGGAATTAAGATGGAGCATCTACCATGGGCCACAAAGTCAGGACAAAGTGACTGAACCAAATACTGAAGCTGCTGAAGGAAATTTGGATCCATCCCTGAAGTTCTGTTACTTCCTTCCCTGGGTCTGAGTGCAAACTTCTGTGTGTGGACAGTTCAGGTGCAAGGCTATGGCCAGGCAGGAGCTCTGGGTCAGCACAGAAGGAATTTGAACCTGTGTTATCAATGAGCACAGACCAGAGGAGGTACCCACAGCTGGTCCCTGTCTGAGCAGCACCCTGCAGATTAATCTCTTGGCCTGAGTGAATTGCAGGCAGCATGATTTTTTAACTGTCCCAGGCTGCAGGTTTCCCAGCAGTGACACACAGAGTAGGGTTGGGAAGAATGCCTGCTGCTCTGTTCTGTCGTGGAAGAATGGACACTTGAATCTTAGACAGGTAAAGTGAGAGTTAAGTCCCATCGTCCAACAGTGACAGGCTTCTGTCTTTTGAAGTTTTTCTGAGTTAAGTTCCTTAATCCCCTGAAATTCTGGGATATGTCCCATGCTGCTCCCTGGCTCAGCACAATCACCAAGTCTCTTGAGGAGCCTGGGCACACTGAGCATGTCTAGGAAGGGCTTAGGAGCTGATTCTCAGGAATCTTGGGATGAACAGGCAGAGGGGATGCCCTTCTTTTATGCCTTCAGTCAGTAGTTTTCTGTTGAAGGCAGGATTTTATTACTCAAAGATGTTAATATCTTTTGTAATATTACCAGATTTCTTACTCCAGGAATCTAAGGGACTTGCCTGGGTATTACTGCTTTAATTTAGTTCATTTTCACTTTACTTATCTTAGAATATTTCTTTGGCCTTTTCTTAAAAAAGAAATGGAAGTGAAATTATTAGCAAGAGCTGAATAATTTGATAATTTTTTAATAGTTCCATTGGTCTATTCTTTGTGTGATGGATTGTTTTGTTACTGTGTTAAAGTAAAGGGGGGAAAGGTAGGACTGTTCCAATTTTAATTACTGCTCTTTAGCTTGCACTGCTTCAAAATCAGCATTAAGTACATGCTTTTTTCATAGGAAGTGTATCGCAGTGCCACATAATGGCAAAAGAGTTCAAACAATATGAAGCTTGGAAATGTCAAGCGTGAAGGAAGAGAACTGGCACACTATTTTAATTTTTCTTCCTTTTTATTAAACTTTGTAATGTTGCATAGCCACAAAATGTGCACGGCAGTCAAGGGTGAGAGCAAAGACATCATCACAGTCCTCATGCAGACAGGTACCATCTTCCCCATCAGGAGGTCAGGAATGAGAATTCCCCTTTTGGGGAACCTCTCGCCAGAGAGCTTGGACTGCTTTGGGCCGTAGGCAGACCCAAAGTTACCTGCTTGGGTGATGCTGTGCCCTTTGCAGAAGGCACAGTGCTGCAGTCCAGCATCTCCCCTCACAGCCCCACTAATATATGCAAAAGAGTGATTTTCCCTTGAAAACAGTAAGAGATCTTAGAAATTTCAGATCCAGTCAATTTCTCATCACAATGTGCAGTTATATATGTTTTAAACACCTTCAGAGCAGTATTGGTGATTGAGCTTAGGATCTGTTCATTTTCCTATGGAAAATTAAATGTTGTGAGAACATCTCCAAGGGAAGGTCTGGCTGCAGTTTATGAAGATGTACCCTAGCTGGAACAGGAACAGATAGCACAAACTTGGTGTGGATTAGAAGATCTGTAAATCAAATAAATACTCCACAGTCTGTGCTGAGCTCCGTATCAGTTCAGTTACAGGGCTGTTCATACCTCTGCTGACTTGTTTAAAGCTACTTCAGGTGTTTCAGCTGCTAGAACACCTTTCCTTCAGGCATTCATTCAGGACACACAGAGCATCATTTTCTCCTTTCTACATGCCTGTATCCAGTGAAGGCAAACATCTGTGTGACTGTAGTCATGGTTGGCAGCAGCACACCCATACCCTCAGATCGAAGTGTCCAAGCACAGTTGCAGTATCTAGTCCTTCTCCCTTCATTCCAGTAAAATAAATATGATGTGACTTCATTCACACCAATTAATTTAGAGGTTTGTGGACTATAATTAATGCAGCAGTCCATACATTCTGCATTGGGTTTTTCTAGTTGATTCTAAAAAGTATAGAAGCATTGTACTGGAGAGAGCCATGGCAATGCCCCACTAAGGAAACCCAGGACACAACCTCATCTGTCTGTGAGAAGAATTCCAGTTTAGGAAACGGAGAACTAGTTTTAAGGAGGGTATTTCCCTGAATTTCTCTGCTACAGTGGTGTAAGGGATGTAAGAACTTCTCTTCTTGAGTTTCACTCCTCTGTGCTCTGTGGTAGTTGGCATGCTTTGGGCCACCTCCTCGGGGTCAAACATGGATCCATTTTTTCTGTGGAAGGATAATGGGCCCATTGCTGTGGGGCACAGCACATCCTCTCTTGGTCTAAATTGCACTGAGAATCCGTTGCAGAAAATCGTGGCTCTGCTGAAGTCAATGGCAAAACTCTCACTGACTTCAGTGGGGACAGGATTTATTCCAGCAATTGCAGTGGAAGCAGAGCTTTTACCAACTGCAGATCTGACTCTGCTATTTGACACTTGTTCTCAGTTTGGTTTTGTTTAAAATTTTAAAGGAGGTTGTGAAACAGTCCCCCCAAGCCCTGGAGCCCATGGAGCTTTTGTCTCCATGTGATAAGGTAACAACATGTGCACACAGAACTTGGTTTCTGTATAGAAATAAACGGCATGAAGGCAGTTACTGATTCTTTTTGTTTATATCATTACTCTGCAGTACAGCTGTTATCCATACTACAGCATATTTTCTAACCTCCAGTATTTTTAAGAGTAAAAATCCATCTTAATTAGTAGAACTATTGGGTGGGTTGTTTTGTGTTTGTATAAGCTACTCTGTCTCCTTTTTTTCTTTGGACGAATCATATACAAATAAGAACTTTGATTTCAAATGTAGAGGGCCAACCCCTCTTCCTTTCAAGTTTATGTGCAGAAGTTATTTCAATTTGAGCAGGATGGGATGGATGAAACATAAAAAGCCACATCATCAGCTTAAAATACAAGTCCAATAAAAATGAAGTTGGAACTTTACCAGATGTGTACTGATGAAAGCATATGAGATTTTAAGTAAGAGAAGCTGCTCAATATGGACTCAAAACCAAACCAAAACAAAAAAAATGAGCCAACAGAAAACCAAACCAAAAGGAAGAACTGCTGCCTGGTGCAGACAGCAATTCCAAATAGGGGTCATTTGAAAAGATACAAAAAGGGATGTTTGAATGCAGTGTACAAGTTGATCTACCTCATCATTCAGAATAATCTTTCCCTTTTTATCCTTAACCTAAAAAATGGGAAAGCCAAACTGGAATATCAAACCAAGTAAACAGAAATCATATACCACCATAACTGGTCAGGGCTGGGGTCCATAAAGCCTCACCATATGCACAGAGCAAGACTGGCTTGCTGTTATTTTTCTTCTATACCCTTCATTTGTATCCATAATATAGGGGTGGAAGGTAATAGCTGGACCCTTAGTCATAAAGGAGCAAGAATAGTCAAGGATACCCAGGAAAATTCCTTGGCAGAAGACCAGCTTCCTGCAGGAAGCCATTGCCTGCAGCATTCCAGAGAGGTCTAACACATGCAGATACAGTGAGAATCAGCCTGGGGTAGGTAAGGCCGTGGGCTGGCAGCGCCAGCAGGAGCACAAGAAGGGCTATAGGATTCTGCAAGGTTAAAGAGCAAAGTGGTGAAAACAGCAGATGATCCCAGTAATGTAAAAGCTGAGTGAATATACACATTATCTGAAGGGAATTAGCAGTATGGCATTAATACTGGCCATATGGAAACAAATATAACTTGTTTTTTACCATAAAGGCCACTCTTGATTATTTAATGATTTAAAATTCGTTCTTCTATATTGTATTTATAGTATTCCTAAAGACTTCCAGGGTCTATCTCTCCAACTGCAGATATTTAATATAAGATTGCAGGAAGCAATTTCAGTCTTATTAGCTAATAGTCCAAACAATTTTTCCCGTGAAATGGCTGCTTAGAATAATTTATTGGATCAGATGAAGATCTCTGATCGTGATTTGCCTCTGCTGATGGCACTTTTTCCATTTGGGTCCCTGCTGTCAACTGAAAACCAAGACTGCAACACAACTCATGCCGGAGGTGCCTTAAGTTTCCCTCGTCTGGCTCTGGTGTTCTTTGACCACCCGTTTCCATATGGATGCACAGTCGGGACGGCGCAGCCCGCGGATCTCGGTGGCTGGACGCTGCCCCAGCGCCCGGAGGCTTCCGAGCGCGGCGCAGGGCGTTTCTTTTCGCCTCCACACGCGTTCTGCCAACTCCCGTCCCCGCTGGCGGGCC
>VZRQ01006835.1:378813-486803 GCA_013397975.1 Machaerirhynchus nigripectus | reverse complement strand
CAGCCCCGCGCCGCCCGCTGCCTGCCCCGCGGAGCGGGCGAGCCCCGGCGGGCAGGGAGCGGTGCCTGGGGTTCCCCGTGTGGGATGAAACACATGGCAGCTCGTCTGCCTCCTCCTCCTGTCCGGGCTATCGCCTCCGTCCAAAACTCCCGGGATTCCCGCCGAGACCGCTCCCGATCTCTGCCCGTGGCGTCCCCATCACCTCTCGACTCAAACCCGCCGCACCGGGGGTAGTTTGAGGGACGTGCCTTTGCCTTGCAGGCTTGCCACCTGCAAACCCAGCCTCTACCCCTGCCCCTGGGAGCAGTCCCGAAGTGAATCAATGCCCTCTCTTCAACGCTGGCCATCCGGGAACCGCCAAAGTCCCCGAGGCGACCCGGTCACTGACTGGGTGTGCAGGGGTGCCGGGTCCCGGCTGGATGGGCAAAAGGGAGCGGGACCCCGCTGCAGGGGCAGGAGTGCGGGGTCCTGGTGGGATGGGGAGGCTCAGGCTGCCGTCTGGTATTCTGGGGAGGAAAAGGCAAGTTTGAGTGAACTCTGCACACTTCATGCAGGTGAACCAAGTGCCTGCACAGAGTGCAGTGTCCATCTGCCTTATGTAAGTGTCTGCTGTGCTAATGAATAATGGAATAAAAATCCCGCGGCATCAGGATATGTTTAGTTCTAGTATCTCTGTCCTCTCTTGCTTTCTCCCTGTAAAGATTCAGTCCTGAGGAATATAGAGGAGTACAGCCTTGTCATCCCTACCAGCACTGATTCAGAGGGCAGGTTCCTATCCCACTTGGTGTCTGGACCACCAAAAGCACGCTTCAGGAGAGCAGTGGAGGACTTGCAACATGAAGCAGCAAATGAGCAAATATTTTACAATGTCACTGTTTTTGGAAGAGAGTTTCACTTCAGGTTGCGGCCAAACTCCAGGCTCGTGGCCCCTGGAGCAACAGTTGAGTGGCAGGAGGACTCTGAGGAGACTCATATTGAACCTCTCTATGGGAATTGCCTCTATGTTGGGGATATCACTGATCTGCCAAATGCTTCAGTTGCTATCAGCAATTGCGATGGGCTGGTAAGTTACTTTTGTTATTATATCAAAGATAATTATATTAATTTCCTGCAGTCTTTAAATATAAAATGTGTGGACTGTCAGAAACTCACACCTCATATGGTAACTGTGAATGCAAATTAACTAATGTTCCCTTGTGTGGGAATAGCTGCGCTGCACCAGGCGCTGCTTTACAGACAGTGGCACTAGAAGTTTGAGCACATGCTCTGAGGTAGCTACTCTGGAACAGAACAGCTGAAACCAGCATTTATGTTGATTTGTGGTAAAGTTACTTGAGGGGTCTGGTGCTCTAAACCAGAGGGTTGAGTGGCAAGTTCTCAGCATCCTCTTCCACTCCTCACTTCCCGCCTGCAAGGGTAAATGTTAGAAAGAGTTAACCCCAAATAATGGGCTGGACTACCCTGGAAACAAATTTGATAGGTAAAATACAGTTTTGTCCTGGAAAATTTTAATTTATTCAGAGTCTGTTTTCTTGGCTATTTCACTTGGTGAGTTTCATTGCCTAATCAAGTGATTGATGAAAAGTTGCAGAAGACTGTGGGTTTTATGAGCAAAACAGCCCCCTGTGTTACATTTGTCAAAGCCGTGTGTTTTAAAACTGGCTGCAGCTTTCTGTTCTGGAGTGCATGTTCAGCACTCAGATTATCACTGTTTGTCCCTGACATCCTAAACTGTCACACTGTCATTTGAGCAGTAATTACTGCACAGCAATTTTTTTAGTGAGAAAAGGGCTTTTTTTATAATGACCAGTTTATCCATCCTGTATTTCCTTGCTATAGCCTTTAAAGTTTATAATTTTGAGATTGCTTAATTGTAATGCATTCTGCTGCTGCATAAAGAGCCAGTAGGAGTCATTTGTATTTCTATTTATTTAGTCATAGGAAGTTGTTAGTTTGCTGTGCCAAGAAGATGACATGTATGGAGATAGTATGTTGGCTATCTGAGAATGGAAGGGAATCAAATACTTTTCCCCTTAGTCTTTCCTTTCCTGTGGTTTCCCCTAGCCATGTGCATTCCTGTTTTGAGAAGCAGGTTTTAATGTTGCAGTTGTTTGATGTGGACAGCTGGCTGAGGGTAAGAGAAGCACCAGGACTGAGCAAGAAGAGCCATTCAGACAGCAGAGTGTGAGCCTGCAGTTCTGCCTCGGGGGGGAAGCAAAAGTTCTGTGCTCTCCCTATAACTAGCACAGATCATTTTGTGAAAGGCAAATTTACTTGCTCAAAATTTACTTGCTCTTTAGTTCTAGAACTGGGGCAGAGCCAAAGCTCTTCTTCCTTGTTCATCTGTGCTGAAAGGTGGAGGAAGATCCTGTTGATGGCTACTCCTTGCCTTGTGCTCTTCTCCTCAGCACAGGAGTTGACTGTAGGGGCAGGGGGGGAGCTTGTTCCTGCTTTCTTCCAGTGTTTGCCTGAGTGTGGGCTCCTTATATTTAGAAAAAAGAGTTATAAAATAGAACAGGAGTTAAAGTATGGATGAGACTCTGAAGGTCCAAGGCCTCATGTTGCATGTAAAAATGACAAAGAATGAGAATGGTTTATAAAATGAAGTGGAAATATAAATGAAAAGGCTTTATAAATTACTGGTCTTTTTGCATTTGTAACTTCTCAAATGCAAAGGAGCAAAGCCAGGCCTCAATTCAGTGGCACTCATAAATGACTGGAATCCAGAAAGCTACCAAAGGTATTGTAGTTTTCAACCTGTATGCCCAACCCATGTGCCTGCCTTTTCCAGTGTTCATGTTTCCATTAGAAGAAGCTGGGTAGTTGGTCTGGGCTGGGAGGTGCCACATTCTAATCTGGATGATTTACACATGGAATTACAACTTCTGTGGTTCTGCTAATACATTTGGAAATGGCTTACTGCTTCCTCCAGGGTGTATCTACATGGTAGATGTTGCAGGGCAGAGACGTATTCTTTTTGCCCAAGTCACTGAAGCCTTCCTGCAGGAAGCATTGCCTCAATACCTTTAGGCTGTAAAGATTTCCCTGAGATTGTGCAGTAAATCTGTTTTGGAACAACAAATTGAACTCCAGTCCCTTGGGGACCATGTTCCATCTCTACCCTTTCCCTCCATCTCAGCTTCTTTTTTTCTGGCAGGGTGAGAGTATAAAACAGATTATCAATAGAATTTCACAAACTCCCAGAAATTATACCAATGTTTCTCCAAAAGCCACTGCTTTGTGGACAGAAATAATAAGCAAGTAGCCACTGAAGTTAATACTGCATGTATCTGTCTCTCCCTTTACCTTTTCATTTCTTATTTTTGCAAGGAGTATTGAAGAGTCCTGGGAGCAATGTGTTGCCAGCAAGACATAGTTAGAGACCACTGGGCTGTATGCTTTTGTTGGGTTTATTGACATTTTGGAGGTGAATAAAGACATGGACAAGGCTATTCTCAACTGTTTTTCTATGCTCATTTTTTACTTCACACCTAGTTTTCTTCAGTGGGCCCAAGTATTTCCACCACCTTTTCTAGGTTATTCTGGAGATAGGGATGGTGGAGCTCCCTTACAACTGAGTTGTCAGGTGACAAGTGTTAGAATTTTACATTAGAAACTTGATTAATTTAATTCCTAGTATTAATTTTTGAAGAAAGGGCTTTTCAAGATGTTTTGCATGGTTTTGACATCTGTCTCTGCTTCTCGTGGTCTTCGTCTTTTGCATCAGCCATCAGGGCTGAAACAATACTGGTGTTGAAATGTCCTACTTTGATCTTTACATTGCAAACTTTTCTTGACTGCGTCTGGTCTAAGTCAGCAAATGCATCTGCCACCTTGCCAGTTTCTGATGTTATTTCCTTTGAACATCCCTTTTGGTTTGCACTGTACTGCCAACTATGTCTTATTTTCCAGTTATTGTCTGAGAAGGGTCTGGCTGGTGGAATTGGCACTGCCAAATGAGAAGCTGTTGGAAGGGATTTACATGAGAATAGTAGATCTGTGAAGGGACTTTTGAACTGTACTATAAATGATGATCTTCTGCCCTGACTGAGGAGATACTCATTAGTTTGGGTACTCACAGTTTTCCGTATCAGAAGTCAATGACAAAATTTATTGAACTAAAAATCAAATCTGAGGTAGATGAAGAGAACTTCTGAAGTATGCAGTCTAGGTGTGTTGTCAGACCTGAAGTGGCTCATTAAAAATCATGGTTGAAGAATCAAAGTTGAAGCTAATCAATAGATTTTTAACAGCTTTCTGAATTATGAATGTGATTTTTACCTTATTCAAAAAAAAGTACTGTGAAAGCCTTCCCACTCAAGATAAAAACACTCTGGACAACTTGGTATCATCTTGGTTGGCCTGATAGCATTCAAACTAATTCTCCACTGAGAGGGCAGATCAAGCACGGTCAGCTCTCCGTGGTCTGCAGGCTGTGGTGGAAGGTGTTGTGCTTTGAGTATGTTCTTGGTCCTTGGCCAGATTATTACTTGTGGATGCAGTTGGAGGCTGAGGGAGCTGGCTGTCCTCTCCAAGGGTTGTGAAGGAGAAGTGGTTGGAGGCTGTAAAAACATGCTATAAACCAACAAAAAGTTAAGATTATGTTAATCCTTTCAGATTATTCCTGGAACTATGGGAGCTCCCTTTCTTCACCTTAGCAGATGAACCTGCCTTTGTAGAAGAACTCTTCATGCATCTGGATTTCTGATTTTTGATAAATAATTCTGCAGTGCTTGAGGCAGATATGCCAAAAATATCTTCTTCAGGTTGACAGGAAGGCAGTATTTGGTTGTGGAACTCCAGAGGCATAAACTCCCTCCCAGTCTCCTCATGACATTTGTAGTTTGTGAGCTAGAATGTGTACTTAGACAGGAGAAACACAGTATCAACACCACATCTGAAGCGGGTAATGAACACATGATTAACTTCGGCTGCAGTGCAGAGTCAGATGTACTGAAGAGACTGAGAAGACTGAGGATCACAACTTCATAACGAACAATCAATGTGATCTGATCTGATTGCACCCACTGAAGCAAAGGAAGAACATCAGTTTCAGTAACATATCATGATGTCCTAGTCTGGCTCCATTAATATAATCCTCTTCCTTTTTTAAAGTTAAAAGATCAACTGCCCAAAAATTTCAGTATTGTCATTAAAATGGAAAGTTATTAGAAGATATATAGAAACTGAGCTTTTGAAGACATCTGTGGTTGTTTGTTTTCTTAATGAGCTCTAAGCATTCCGTGGCTGGGACTACCAAGACACAGACACCTTACAAGTGCAGTGGACTTGTTTCTTCTTGTGATGAACCAGGCAGGGTTTGCTCTACAACATTTCAGTCTTTCCTGTGCTCTGTGCTTACCCTCCCAAACTGTTTGCGAGCCGCCTGCTGGCTGGCTGGCTGCTTGCCCAGATGCTATTTCTTCTAGAAATCCTTGGGACACCAGCAGTGATTTTCGACTCATGCCCAGTGCTACAGTATCTGTAGCTCTGGGCTGACCTGGGTGGGCTTGTGCTGATCCATTTCCCTTTCCTAGCCTGTCATGGGTCCTCAGGAACTGGCTGGTGCTTTGGCTGCTGTCAATAGAAGTGCACATCTGTCAATTGTCCCAAGACTTTTGTAATGTATTATTTATATTATGGGTATTTTCTTTGCTGTTTTAAATCAGAGAACAAAACTTTTTCCGCTCCATTTTTAATTTACAGGATTGTATTCATATAATCTAATTTCTAGATTGTAAATGTAGAAGCTCAGGTTGAGATCCAGTCAATGGTGTTTCCTAAGAGCAATTCCAGCTACCCATGTGAAATGCCCACCTTTCTCCCCTTCCTCCTGTCACCTTCCCTACATTCCCAAAGACATTTAGACACCTTGTGAAGTCTAGCCTTGTTTAATATAGTTCTTCTTCACTTTGAGCATGAACTTGAGCTCTTTGAAGTCAGTGAACTTTAAGGTTATATTCTCTTATACTATCCTGACAGAGGTGCTTTCTTGGAACTGCCCACAGAGTTGCAGGTGAATCTAACTCACCTTAGGTGGAACATGTAATTTACCTGGATAAGAGGGTGAAGGAGTTTCTTACAATGAATATACCAGGAGAAGGCAGACATGCTTATATAACTGTGTTATTTTTTCCTTTTGGACATCCATCTCCTGCTTTCATATGGATTTAAAATTTAGTCGTGTTTCTTTTTGATCTGGTTTTTGGATTACACTGGTTTGTGATGTAGCAAAAAAGCAGAACTCATGGTAGCACAGTATTATCTTCAAAGTCTGGTCAGGTCTGGTCCTGACAGTTAAAACAGATGCCTGCTACAAATAATTCCAGAATTCCTTTTCTGTATGCTAAGTTCTTAGCATTTACATTATGATGGGGTTGCACCCATTTTAAGGAGATCATCATTGGGCATATATAATTTTTTCATTTGGGAGCATTTTCTCATTAAATTAAACCGAAATCAAACCAAAGTTGCCATCTGTGGTGGTTTTTTTTTTTTCTTTCCCCATTTTTTAATGTAATGGCAAAACTCACTGTGGGCTTTTGGCTTTTTTGATAAGTAGAACTGTAATACAGTGGCAGAAGAAGTGCAAATAATTTCTGTGACACAGTATAGAACAAAATGTAAAAGCCATTCTCATGAAGGAAACAGCAGCCCTTCCTCTGCAGATGATCAGTGGGATCACCATCAACCCTTTTTCAAGGGCATTTTGAATTCAGCTGGGGTTTCCACATGGGTAAGCCAAGCACGTATGTGAATTCTAGCACAATCAGAGCCTGACTGCACATCCCCATCTAAACATATAATTTGAAAGACCTCTGTCACCTGGCAAAGCAATGGAGCTGTTTTGATGCCTAACATTCCAGCATGTCCATGTTTTAACAGGACAGAGACTTTGCTTTGTAACCCCTTCTCTGGGCTTCTGCTGTTCATTTTCCTGGCCAACAAGAGCCTAGTTGGACAGTCCCTTCTGCTGTGTAAATTGCGCAGGCTTTCCCTTTTAAAAGTCATGGTGTGAAACACAAAGAGTGTAAACACTATGATTCAGCTTCTGACTGGAGTAAATTATCCTCTGCTGTCCTTAAAAGAGACTCTGACATCAGTAAATACTATTTTTTTTTCTTTGCATCTTCTGTGCGTGGATCATCTCACCTACATTTTATCTGAGAGCAGAGCAAGTAATTTCCTACACCATACAGGTGGACACCATCTGGACAGAGTATCCTCAGGCAGTCAAAACTGGTATCTTTGCGGTATGTTGTAGGCCTTTGGATAAAATATAAGTATTTCTTTATGTCCTATTTGACCTCGTGTTGCATTGTCCTCATTGCAGTAGTGTCTCAGCTGTACTATACTCTTCGACCACACAAGAACTAATTTTCCAACCAGAATATTAAACTCTCCACATCCAAGGAAAGGTGCCTAGTGGCTCCTTCTGCTTTCCATCTTGAAAGACCCAAATATAGGAACTAATTTTGATAAGGTCATAATTAATTGCTGGGGTAAGCAGAACATCTATTTTGAGAAGTCTGTCCTTCCTCAGCTTCCAAAGGTGTGTCCCTGTAAAGGTGCTATTAGCTCACCTACCTGCCAGCTCTCTGCTTCCTTGTGGTGTGGCGAGGGTGTTCCCTGAGAATTCAAGACTCCTGCAAATGGCTAGGCATTACCACATTTCAAGTTAGTTACATGTTTACTTTTTGCTACAGAAGGGTAAAAAAATTTATTTTGTATCAACCAGAATTCCAGCTGTTGCATGGAGCAGGACCTTTTCTCCAGAGATCACACTACTGTTTTATTCGACCTACTTCTGAGTACTTTTTATTTATGGTGACTGTTGCTTTGTAAGAAGGTCATGCCATTACTTAATGGCACACTAGGACATTTCTCATACTGGGTCTGATTAAAACAGGACCAGGGAGCAGGTCTTGAGTGTCTTGTAGGGGGTTGCACAACCTTGTTCTGATGTGCACACCCTCCTTTTCGGATCACCGTGTCCCTTTATTGCTTTCTTTCTTCCAAAGTTTCAGTAAGTTCTCTAACACATCACATCTGGTTCCTTTAGTCCCTTTATCTGAGTGTGTTTTAAATTCATCTTTGTTTGCAGAGTCTTGACACAGCGGGTTCCCAGTTTTAATAGTCTGCAAATGAAAGGCCCACATTTCACACGCTATTTTCAGCACTGTTCTATTAAACTGTAACATTGAAAAGAAGAGTGTCCTCTTCAAGTGCAGAAGAGCACGTTGCTTCCTCATATCTAAATCACAGCTTCTGTTATAGATCTTCTGAGTTATTCCCAGGTCTCAAAATGTCTGGTACTTTCTTCAGATCTGGAGTTCTTGGAGTTGTAAGTGTGAATCTCAGCATTAATGTTTCTGCTTTTTCTTCTAAGTAACTGTTTTCTGTTTAAAGAAAGCATTTTAAAAGTAAGAATTTCCCTCAAGGAAAAGACAGAGATGCCAGTTCTCTTTGTTGAAGTCTCAAAAATCACCAGGCCAGTGAAAATCATCCCAAGTATGTTGTTTTGAAGGTGTCATTTTACAGTACAGATGAGTTTCTCCTTACACCTTGTACGTTTTGTCTTGTGTGTACTTCTGAGAGACTTTGTGCACTGGTGTGGGTTCCGTGGGCTGGCTGCCCCCCAAGTGGGGGAGGTTCATTTACTGAACATGGTAACTTCAGTATCATTTTATCCTCTCTAATCCCACAGAGAGAACCTGCCCTCACCACTAATTAGTATACTTGCTTTTCTCCCCCCTTCATGCTCTTTGTAGGACTGTATCTACTGGTCTGTTTGTTTTCCAAACCTTTGCCTTGCTCAAATGGAAGTCCCATTTGTATAACTTGCTGTTACTTTTTGTTCTTGGCATCCTAACAGTGTTCAATTTTTTCAGCGTTATCTTCAAATTTATATTTTTTTCTTCCTTTTAAATTGGTTTATGTAAAAATTAATACTTTACCCACTTACTGCTGCATTTGCGACCTTTATCTTCAAAATAAAGACATAATTAATCTTTCACTTATGCAGCTCTCTGTGGAGAATGCAGAGGTTGGAATTGCCCAGCGTCCCGGGTACTTTCTGACTCTTCCACCTGCAAAGTACAATGTTACCACTTTCCTTTGATGTGATGAGCTATAAATACAGCTACTTTAACTTCTTTCCTACTGCCATTCCCTTTAACTTTTCCTGTAGTTTCCACCTCTGTGTTTGAATTTCATTATATGGTCAGACTGCTTTTTCCCAGCATTTAACCTCTAGCCTGGTGGACCTCAGGGGACAAATTACAATCTATTTTCCACTGAAATTAAGTGTGAAGCCTACTAATCCTGTAACGAGAAAGTCAGTGGACATTGCTGGTATCTGTGGATAAGAAGAGCTCCTTCTACCTAAAACTAGATACAGCTAATTTATGCATTTAAATTATGTCTCTTCACTAAGTGTGTTGACTATAGCTTGCTGTTATTGCCCTTTAATGAAGGTGAATGAATTCTACAGTGTTTTGAGGCAAGAAAACTGGAAGGAAATACCTGGCATATGGTGATCATTTAAACTGCTTTTTGAAAAATATAATATCAAAATATCTGCCTGAGGTTTAGGGTAGCACAGAACCACACCTTGATGTAGGCCCTGAGTCTTTAAGCCTTTATTAATGTGTTTTCTGATTTACCATCACTGCAACAATAATGAAGTGGACATGTGGAGGAGAACCTGCATGGCTTATGAGCAGGCTGGCTAATTAGCAGGCTGGCCAGCAGCTCTTTTCTTTTACCCCATCACTTACAATACTGACAAGAAGCAGTCCATGAAATGACAGGGGGGATTGAATATTGTGAATGATACAGCAATTTTCTACAGGAGCCCTGAGTGCAGCTGTCTCAGCCTGCTGCTGTGCCTGCTTCCCAAGGTTGTAGGCAGTCCCTCTTTCACACCTGCCTCTTCCCTCTGTGCCCTGCGGGCTGCTGGGCTGCAGCAGCATCTTCCAGCATGTCCAGTGGAGCTCTGGACATGCATCAGCCCCCTCAGGCAAGCCCTTCCAAAGGCAGTCTCACATCACGCACCCAGGATGGGCACTGCAGGCTCAGGGCTACTATTGCACAATTTGGTCTGTGGGAGGGATTTCTCTTTCAAGTAATGTTTCTGAACATGTGCTTTTTTGGCATGATTTAATGAATATTGTAGAGTATAGAATAGAGAAAGTCAAAATAATATGTTGAGTCCAACAGGAAAGAAAGGCTTTCTGTCTTGGGAGTAAAACTATTTCAAGAGCTAAGCATAGTAATAAACCATTTACATTTTAATTCAAATGCAGTAAAGTGGTAGAATTTAGAAAGGAAGAGGGGAAAGCACAGATTTTGCTCAAAGCAGTTGCTAGATTTTTAGATTAGATATTAGGAAAAACTTCTTCACCAAAAAAGGGCTGTCAAGCCTTGGAACAGGCTGCTCAGGGAAGTACAGAGGTGGCACCTGGGGATGTGGCTTAGTGTGGGTTTGACGTGCTGCATTAACAGTTGGACTTACAGATCTTCCAAGTCTTTTCCAACCTAAATGATTCTGTGGTTCTGTGATTCTAATTTCTCTGCTCTGTCCTCCATATGCAAAAGGCAGAAGTAACATCCAGTACCTGCCCTAAGCAGCTGCATCTTGCATTTCTCCCATGGTGAAGTGTGGGACTCCCAAGGCTGGTACCAGGGCTGGTGCCCATGGCCATTACATCACGTGCAAGGCAAACCCATTCCCAGGACAGAGCCCAAGATTTGGAAAAAGAGCCTGCAGAAAATGCAGAGATTAACCAAGGGTAGGTGGCAGCACAGGCTGTGGTTACTGTTTTAATAGTGGGTTTATTTGTTTTAAATCATGGCTTTTGGGTAAATAATGTTCATCCAACTCATAGGCAGAAGAATATACTTCTTCATTTTTCAGAGTGTTGAAATCGTGAGGCTTTTCTCTTTCTCTAAGCAGAGGAGCTGTGGAAGGAATGTGAGAGATGTTGTTCGGAAAGCATTCTGCAAACCAGAATGTATTTAAGAAACAGTCTTTGAGAAATAAATCACTACCTGATGATGAAGACAGCTGCGCTGGGCCAAGAGTCTTTCACGTGCCAACACTCTCTCACGTGACAGGAGTTATGTTGGAAGCTGACAGGGTTTGAAGCTTGCAAGGGAGAAAATGTCTAAAAATTTTTGTATACCTAAAGTAGTAGCTGGAAAAAATGATGTCTTCCAGACTTCAAAACACTCTCTGTAGAACGCCATGAACCTACATAAGGTCAAAATCTTTTACCTGTTGGGAACAACAGAAAAAAAGCCACCCCAAAACCCGGAAGCAGAAATTTTATGCCACTTCTGTTCAGTACGACTAAGGACCTCAGGGATAAAGAAGTTTCAGAGATGAAATTGGATTGATTTCAGATTTATAACCAAGCTTGAAATCAGAGTTTTCTAAGAGTTTTAGGTTTCATTGTAAAAATGGCAAATCCACCATTCATCAGTAAAGCAAAATATTTAATTCCCAAGTAAGTGCTAAGAGGTGTCTGTCAATATTAAATTTGTTTGCAAAGTTACTGAACATTAAGCCTGACATAAGCAGCAAGTGTAAAAATGGGATTAATCAAAGGATGATTTAGTACTGTGAAAGAAAAATGTGAAACTCAGTCTGGGTAAGTAATAGACAAGCAAAGAAAGACAAGACAAATTACAAGATGTTTTGTATTAATTTAAACTCCTCAGGAGGAGAATATAATGAATTTCTGTGAAAATAAACTGCTTAGTTCACTAGTCAAATTAAGGCCAACAATAATCACACGCATCTTATAAAATAGAATAAAAGTGCTGGACCTATGAAAATACAGCTTAATCTTGCATTTATCTAAACAGAAAATCACACAGGAAAAAGCCCATATCTGTCAATGTTTGTGTCATGATCCTGCCTCATTTTGCAATAAGGGCCAGGGAGGTCCCATGGCAAGTAGCTGATTTTTGGGTCTGTTCCAAAGCTGCTGAAGTGAATGTGTTTAGTTTCACTGGCTCCATTTGGCTGTGTGTGGACAGGTTGATTAGCAGAGTATTTGGGACAAAAAGCAGGCCATGGAGTATTCCACATCATAACCCTGTCTTTCACCTTGTTCTCTGTCCTCTGGTGCAGTGGTGGTGGGGAGGGAGGTGAGGATGGGAGGCTCAAGTGCAGTTTTTCCCATGGCTGTTTATATCCCTTGTGCTGGGTGGAACAGGACAGAACTGTGTGCCTCTAAACCTGAAATAGCTCTGCTAAACCTTCTTCCCCTCCTGCCTCACACCACATCCCCACCACAGAAGAGGTGATGCATTAAGTAAGGGGGAGGGATGAGGAGAAACCCTCCAGTCCATGCCAGGAGGATGAGGCAATTCCAGCTGCCTTGAATTTGCAGGCTCATTCTGACAGCTTTTCTGTCTCCATCTTCCTATGAAGATGAGGCCAGAAAGGAGAAAGATTTTCCTGCTTTCTGAGACTGCCCTTCTTTGCTTCTGCGCTGCTGGAGGTGTGGTGGTAGGATGAGTTTTCTCTGCCTGTCTAAGATGTTAGCTTTGACCTCAATAAAACTAGCATCACTTGTGAAAAACCCCACCCAAATGCCAAATACAACCCCCCAGCAAAAATACCCAAATCACGAGAGAGAACAACATGAGAAAAACTCTAATTGCACATCTGTTCAACAGACTTTTGTCTAACTCAGCAACAGCTAATTGAAACTCCTGGATCATAAATATGCTTTCAGCCAAACTGGAGTTTACTTTCCCTGATGCTATCTCCTTTCAACTCCCTATTGCACTTTGAGGTTCTGGTGGTCAGGATTCCAACAATCTGTCACTAGATGGGAAAATTAGAAGTTGGGTCCACTCAATTATAATGAGCCAAACCTCTGTTAATCTGCATCGTCGTGTCTCCACGGATTTCTGGGAGCTTTGTCACTTTGCATTAGCTGAGGACCTGGCCTTATGTAATTAGATGTTTTCACACTCTTGTGGTGATATGCCCTCCTCCGACAGTCTGGGTTACAGGCTTCCACAGTTTGAAAAGAGATACACTCCTTCTTGGGAGGCAGCAGGACACACAAGGTCTGTGAATGTGTATATGTTTTTATGAGATTTCACTAAGTAACATATTCAGAATTTGTTTACATACTTGGAAATGGCAAAGTGCATTGGAAAGGGAGACCAGGAATCCCAGGATCTTTGAAGGGTCCTTGGTCTTGAATGGGCAGATGGGTTAAAGACACAGCTCCAGGCGCTGCTTCTTGTCACACAAAGCATAGCTCACTGAGGACCTCGTGGCTCCCTGCCTCTGGATTGCCATTCTGACATAATTTTTGTGACATTTTCATGTTATTATGCAAGCCTGTAGAAATCATGACAAGACTAGGAAAACTGTTGAACAAATGCGATGTTAGTAATATGAAATTAATCTGTGATGGATATACTTAGGCCTTTGAAGGATTTATCTGCTTCTGGCAATTTTGTGTTCTTTTTGGGTAATTCAAAGAGGTGTTTGCTTTGACTTGTGGGTTTAAGAAATATTTGTGCCTAGGTAATGCTTTGATAGTGCACTTCCAGAATGAACCCCATGCAGTCTTTAACCCAAGGATATAATTTTGGAGTATTGAATCACTGCTTGCAAGTTCTAAGGTAGATTCTAGCTATCCCACTGTGGGAAAGTGTTGGTTTTTTTCTCTTTTCATTTTATATTTATTTAAATTAAGACCACTTTTCACTGACGTCAGAGACCTATCAGGTCAAATCTAATCCTCTGCATCTCATGGTGCGCTGGCTAGATTAGCCCTAATACTTGTGTTTTCTAGTCTGTGTGGAGGCAGCTTTCACCTTGTAATGACGTCCTCCCTGAAGCTGGTTCTAGGGGATGGCTGAGCCTGTAGGTTCTCACTCCTCACCTTCACAGAGCCAGGGACCTTGTCAACATCGCTCCTTTGCCGAGGAATGTGGCGCAAATGGCCATCTTTGAAATTGCTGCCAAAAGGTGGTGAATTTGCTCCACCACAGTGAAGGGGTTTGAATTCCAGAGCTGCACAGATTATTTGGAAGTCTACCTCCATCCCCACTGGATGCTGCTGGGCTGCTGGGAAGTTCTGCTCTCCTTTTCATGATCTGGAAAGACTTTCTTCACTGGGGAAAAATTCACTGTGGTTCCTGTGGAGAAATGTGGTGCTCAGAGCAGCGAGGTGACTATCTCTGTGTGGGATTTGGGGGAGAGGAAGGGATGTGTCAGAAAAAAGGCCAAAAGAAAGAGCAGTTGGAGACATCTGAGCAACGTCAGCAGGGCAAGATGCTGAGCACTGGCACTGGAGTGCTGAGGTGGTGAGAATAGCTTGGGAGTAGCCCATGCAGCAGGGAGGAGCAGAAAACACTGTATTTCCTGGCAATTCACAACAGAATCCTTGCTCAGTGAATATTGTCCTTCAATGAGTAGCTCTAGAAGGGAGAATTAAGCAAGAAGTGATGTCCCCATTTATCCTCGGTGCAAGTTTGCAGGGCAGGACTGGAATCTGACTCCATGGGAGAGCAAACGGAGGTTCCTGCGCCTCCCAACCCAGTGCACGTGTCAGTGCGAGGTGAGTCAGGGCTGCCCAGAGGCACTGGGCAGATGGGAGCAGGCAGCTGGAGACACATGCACACATCACCAACGTGTCCTGGTGTGCTGCAGGACAGTCCCCTCCAGAGCTGCTGTGATTGATTCCCTGGGAAGGGTCACAGCTCCAGCCCAGAAGGGACTGAAGGATTTCTCATACTCGCTCTGAATTTTCTTCTTTCTCTATTAACATTCTGCCAAAGTTGTTTTCAAGGAAAGTTGTCCCCCAGCCTACTGTTGTTGCCAGGCTGGAGTAGTGTGAAATAAAAAAAAAACCCATTGAAACCAACAGTACAAGTCTGGGTTTTTTGTTTGCGCTTTTGAGAATTTAAAAAATGGATCCTGTGGCTCTGCCGCTGAGTCAGTACTGGTGGGATGTGATTTCTGAACGTGACTTCTGTGGTCAAACTTGACACAGAACTTTGATGTTTAATATGCCAGTCAATTACAGCATGCTGCTATGCAAGAAATGATGTGGTGGCTTTGTGTGGCTTGCTTGGTATAGCCAAAATGGGTCAAAAGTATCAGGAGAAGGTTTAATCTCCCTGTTTACATAGTGTCATTTTGCTTGCTTTGTGGTTCGTTGTTTTCTGCAGTGACTGGGGTATAGTCTAAGAGCAGGAAGCCTCCTCTCTCCTCTGTGTGAAAAAAATAGCTGGTGCTCTCTCCTGCTGTTTTGATTAAAGTGGTTACAGAGGTTCAGCTGTTCTGCACTAGAACTGACTGCTCTGCTGAACAGAGCTCTCCTCAGCTGGGCCCTGGCTGTGCTGGTGCCACCTGGTCAGGTGTGGGTGTCTTTGGCCAAACCTTAGTGGGTGAATCACATTGGTGAAGTTTTCTGCAGAGCAGCCCAACAGACCCAGTGCTGGCACAACTGCGGTGGTGCCAGAGAAAGAACAAGTGTTTGGGGCAGGACCTTTGGAGGAGTTCTATTGCCAGGTCTGTCCTCCCAGGGTGAACCCTCGTGTCCTGGCACAGCACAGCAGCCCCAGGAAAAGCTTCAGGAAGGTGTCACCTTCTGCCATGGGAAGGTTTCTCACAGTGAAGCTCTGCACACCTTTAGGTGCCTCCTGACACTTTAATCGGACTGGCAAAAAAAGAGCTGTCCAGCTGTTTTTATAAGATGTTCAATAATGAGATTTACTTTAAAGCGGGTAAAAACCTTAGGAAGGTTTTAAGATTGTACTTTAAAGTGTAAGCTTGGTATATCTGTTCTTTTCCTAGGGGTGTTTTATTTGATTCTGGTATTAAACCAGGAGTTGGTCCAAAGCCTGTTAACATAAATGAAAAGAGTTTTATTGACTTTGATGGGATTTGGATCATGCTGCACTAATTAAATAGTAAAGTATCCATTAGTAGTGGAGAAAACAGAAGAGAGGAGAGCCAAATACTGTTGTGATGGACCCTGTGAAGTTGAGTGAACTGCAGCCAAGGTCTCAGCATCTTTACTGATGAGCTTTTCCATATTTCTCTGCCTCAGTCCTTCTGACACTTATACACTGTGGATTTTTAAGAGAACTGACTTTATAAAGATCCTTACATTTATCCTGCCTATTTACAAGTTTTCATGGACTTTATTCAATAAATATTACTTTATTCAAGGTAATACTAGGAAAAAAATGGGAAGTAAGGTGTGACAGAAGAAAAAACTATGCTTTAAACAACACTGAAATCAGGAACTAATAATTTGCACTTACTTTGCCTGAATATTCTTGTAAGATTCTTAAGGAACAAAGATTTTCCAGATTGCAAAGAAAAGAAAAACAGCTTTTCACTGTTATTGATGTTGAAAGTAGAAGGTAAAGTAAAAGTTAATATCTTATATGTCTGGAAGATATGCATAAAAAGTGGGTTGCATTTGAAAAAATAAAATTAAAAAAGGCTGTTCTGGAACTAGCCAAAACCCAGTAATGTACAGACAGCTTAAAAATACAGTAATAAATGAATTTATATGGGCTACTGGATGGATGTTAAAAGGATCTGGCATTTAAAACTCAGAAGTGCTGTTCCTCGTTCCTCTTGCTGTGACCCACTTTGCCTGGGTGGCAGCAGTGGCCCTTGAGTTCAGTAGCTGCAGCCCTGCTGAGACAGGAGGTCAGCACTCACAGAAAGCATTTATGGGAATTTCCCTATGACAGTGGGATGGCTGGAAAACACCCCTCATTTTAAACAAGCTGGATGTGTTGGGATTCAACTGTAACCATGTAAGCTGAGGTTTTGAGGACATGAGGAGCCCATCTGTGTTTGGCTGTCAGTTCTCCTTAGGCGTCTTTGACAACACAACCCTAAATGAGATGCTTTCTAAAAACAACTTGCTGGCATTGTTTGCCTGCTGCTGCATTTACTGAAGGACAGTGCTCTCAAGCCAGTTCACAGGGTTTTTTCCATTTCAGATACTTGTCATCAGGTTTTCTAGCACCCTCTCTCTTAAACTTAACAAAACCAAGGTTTTCCCACCTTTACTTCTCAGGTATTTATGAAGAAATGACGTCTGCAATTTGATTCAGATTTTTACTAACATTATCAAGCAAAAATGTTGATCATGCCGTGATGATATCATGACCCCATCTTTTGTGTTTATAAGCATATCTTGGACTTCTACTTGCAGAAATCATGAGGTCTTGTCAGCTGCAGCAGCAGATTGGAGAGTAATTTGAGTTGAATTGTAGATTAGTAGATTTGTCACTTCTGTGATGGCCCAAACTCCCAAACAAATAAATGTTCTAGTAGACTGAAATTTTCTAGAATACTCAAAATAGGAAAAGATGAAAGAATCAGTCTTAGGCCCAGCAGCTCAAATGTTCTTTTGTGCTTCCAAAAATAAAGTGTCAGAAGTAGAACCCTGTGTCCCCTTTTTATAAATCTCTCTTTCAAATCCAGTGGATAACTAATAGAAAGTTTTCAGAAGAAAAAAAGGCTTTATGTTTTATGTAAGAAAGATTAACTGGAGGGTTTTTTTTTTCCCTTGAGTAGATGGGTGTGTAGGAATTGTGTTTTAGAATCAGGCTTTTCATGAGACCTGCAGAATAAAACTGTTGTTTGGGAAATCCAAAATTGTTCTTGTGCTTGTTGGGAGGGTGGGGAATGAAGCAGAAGAGATTGGCATTGAATGCCACTGCACAACAATATCCCAGAAGGGCAGGTGTCACCTTGCAATGGTGACAGGTTATAAAACAGGGCTTAGGAAGCATCTGAGAGCTGCCAGACTGTCCAAGGATGCAATTCTGCTCTTTTCTGATCAGTTCTACTCCTATGTTAGTTCTGTTGGCCAATGTGGGTACACAGATAAGTGAGGTTATTGAAGAGTTAAAGGTTTAACCCTTCAAAGAACATAACCATTCATTAAAGTGATTTTATTAATTATAAAAAGAAAATTAGTCGGAGACTCCAGCACATGGGAATATAGTGATGGATTTGCTGTATATGAGCTTCAAAAGAAAATCTTCCAATATAAAATTACTTTTTGCTCTGAGGCAAGGGAAATAATCCAAAATATAATGCAGATGCTTTCATTACATTTAGTTTTATTGTTTCTAAACAAAAATATTTCTGTCTGAGAACAAATGACAAACTAATTTTTCCCCATCCTAAACCTAATTTGGTAACCAACTAATTTCTTGGTCCAAGGTTGTTTGTTTTTTTTTTAATTCTTAATGTAAAACGTTGCCTTATGTTCCAGGCAGTAACTGCATGTGTTTCCATAGCAACCTCTTCTCATGTCTTGAACTTGTCAGCATCAACATATGACATTTTAAACTATAAAGCATTTGCATGTACTGCTGCCTCTTTGGACATGAGTGAGATTTGCCAAAACTGGGTTCTTGCAGACAGCTGAAGTTAGGGAAAGGCGATGGAGTCAGATATTCTTTGTACCTCCTACTTGTTTACAAAGAATAAGGAAGTTCTTTGAGTTCTCACTGAACTCAGGCAACAGGACACAGATTCCTGCTCCCAGCTCCAAGTTCAACAACTAACTCAAAGTCTAGTTTTTCCCCTAGGACTGTTTGTCAGTGGGTTCTGTGTCTAATTCTCTGCACTGTGTGTTTTTGGGCTGTCTGACTTTGCTCAGGTGCACCTGCTTCTCTGTACTGTGTTCAGCAGAGTTGTTCTTGACCCTGGACACGCACAGGCTTTGGACAGTGATGTACACCAGACCTCTCTCTGTTGCTCTGATGCTTTTCATTTTAAACCCAGGGAATGGTGAACCCTTTTCAGGTTAAGTGCAGCCTAATCCAACTGACAGTGCACTTGCAAATCATTTGTGAAATAAAAGAACTGAAGAAGGGGAACAGAAAAGCCCTAGTCAACTTGGAGGAAATAGAAGAGGTGCTGTCCCAGTGAGCAGTAACGAGACTAGGCAGACATAACTCTAAAATATTCTTTAGGAGGGAGCACTAATACAATTGTATGATATGTGCTTTTACTGCCTTCCTTTTTCTGTCTGTAGCATGGGCTGGCTGCTGATTTGATCTTCTAAAATATGTATTTGCAGATATGGACAAGCTGTTAAAAATGTGACTAATACAAAAATGCCTATTGATCTCTTTTTAACGCCTGTATTAACACTGCTCTCTGGAAGATAGTAATCACTTCTCAGTCTTTGTAGTATTTATACAGACACCCTCCTGAAGGATAGCACTACCTTTCCAAACAGAGAGGAATGCTTCTATCAGGTTTGCAAGGCAAGGTTTTGATACTGTGTGTGTGGGGACTACAGGGGCGGCTTCTGTGAGCAGCTTCTAAAATCTTCCCCCTTGTCCCCCACTGGCTCCAGGACTCGCTGCTGGCCAAGGCTGAGCCCATCAGTGATGGCAGTTGTGCCTCTGGGATAATAGATCTTAGAAGAAGGGGGAAAGAACTTGCAACTGCGGTCAGAGGAGTGAGAATATGCGACCCCAAGGTCAGTGCAAAAGAAAGGGAGGAGGTGCTCCAGGTGCTGGAGCAGAGATTCCCTATGGTGAGGCACGATGTCCCCATGCAGCCCATGGAGGAACATGGGGGAGCAGAGATCCACCTGCAGCCTGCGGAGGACCCCACACTGGAGCTGGGCAAGAGTGTGAGGAGTCCTCCCCCTGAGGAGGAAGGAGCAGCAGAGAAAATGTGTGATGAACTGACCACAGCCCCCATTCCCCATCCCACTGCACCACTATGGGTAAGGAGGCAGACAATTCAGGAGTGAAGTTGAGCTCAGGAAGAACAGAGGGATGATGTGGAAGGTGTTTTTAATATTTGGTTTTATTTCTCATTATTGTGCTGTGATTTGATTGGTAATAAATTAAATTAATTTTCCCCAAGTCGAATTTTGCCCATGGCAGTAATTGGGGAGTTCTCTCTCCCTGTTCTTATCTCAACCAAGAGTAATTTGTTATATTTTATCTCCTCTGTCCATCTGAGGAAGGGAGTGATGGACTGGCTTTGGTGGGCATCTGGCATCCAGCCCGTGGCCCCCACCACAATACCACTCTCCTGTTTTGGCTGTCAGTGTGTATCTGGGTTTATCCTTCACACGATTACGTAGGAGAGACCTGATTTATGCAGCAGGAATTTTCATGGCCTTAAACCCTCACTGCAGTGGTGCATCTCCACATAAGAATGAAAACAGGTCAATGGTTTGTTTTGTCTTGATTTATGACTTTATGGCTTGGAGCAGGAGACTCCTTTTATTGATGACTCTGTGCATTCAGAAGGTGTGGGTGTAGATTCTTTCCTCTGTCTTCACTGAAAATAAGATATCACAGTGATGTTTAACTCTTAGGAACTCTGCTGAAGCAACCCATGCACTGCTCCTTACAGGGTGTCCCTCTGGGGGATTGTCACACACAATTCCTGTGGGAGCTGTGGCCCTCTGGTACTCATTAGAGGTGATGGTTTTTCCAGGTATGGAATAAACCTTTCTCTGTGAGACCTGGGAAGAGAAGTGATGGTGGAATGAACTTTAGTGATTAGTCTAGGACTGGGCATGAACTCTGCTCCCAAAGCAGAGCAGATACTCTTTGTGCTGAGGTAATACCTGCAACAAAAAAACAGGTATAAAACTATCTGGGCAAATATCTGTCAGTATAGTGCATGAAGAGCCCATGTTTATATTCTGGGGTGATAACTTTATCAGGAGAGATGAGAAGCAGATACTTGAATTTCTTGTGGACTTTCTTCATAACTACTCTGGTATAGTATGTTCTTGAGCCAGTGCTTTGATCCAGCTGGGATATAGCCAGAGGGAAAACAATTTCATACTTTTAGTTTGCTAATCAGGAAATGAGATAATTCATATTAAAAAAAATCTCTTTTTGGAAAAAGAATGGAAGCCTTCTGGTCACTTTGCAGGCATTCATTTTCAGATAAAGAATTTCTATTTTCCTTCTGAACCAACCAAATCTTTAATACAAATAACATAAAGCTCAGTGTTTTCTGTGTTCCTTAAATCCAGTGTCAGAGAAGAAAGCGGCCTTTCCTTCCTTTCAAAATACAGCTGCTCCTCTTGAAATTCTAGCTGTGTAAATACACTTGTTGCTCTCTTCTGTTAGTTTTCTGCATCTTTGCTCACTGGAGTGTAAAACAACAAATGCCATCGTCAAATCCTCTTTGGAAGATTGGGAAAGTTCTGTTCTGTTGTTGCTGAGGGAGTTACTGAGTTGCAGTATTACCTTTTAGTGCCCCTGGTTTGTAAGGAATGCTACCATTTTCCAGAGCTGTTCTTACATGAACATCTCTAAAGTGTTTGTCCCTTCTTTGATTCAGCACCTGATTTCATTCTCTTCTGCATGTTCAAGCCCAAACTAAATACAGCATCACCCACTGCTTCTGAGAGAAGGAAATGTGGAACTTCAGTCTCCCCACATTCGTGTCTGTTGCCCTTCTCCCTTGCTGGAACTGTCACCCTGAGCTGCTGATGAGCTGCAGTTCCCTGGGTTCCTTCTGCCTCGCAGCTCCTTGAAAGGTGCTGCTTCAGCCTCCCTGCATAAGGAGAGGGTAAAGCTGGGGATATGGGAGAGACAATTTTTGGATCATAAAGAGAAAGTGGTCCAACTGTGGCATATGCAGCCTCCTCTCTCAGTGACAATTTCATCTCCCTCTTTTAATCTTCCCCAGACCAAAGACATGAGCCGTGTGAGGAAGAGGTAGTAAAGCATCCCTCTCTTTCCCATTTGCAGGACATCAGTGCAAGTCGTAATGCTGTGCTGTTCTAAAGAGGTCAGCTCGACTGACTCCAGCAATAAGTGACTGTAGTGTTACTTTACTTTCATAATGTAGTGGTTGCACCAATTTTGAAATTGAGAATTATTCAATTATTTGGGGCAGTACAATTAAAAGCCAACAGATGAAAGTTAATTAAACAATAATTTTCTTTTTATCAGGCATCAGGCTCATATTTTTCTTTTTATACATCCTATATTTAATCTTCTGCATAGAACTTACCACGTACATATTTCTCTTTCCTTTAGGAAAAAAAAAGCATTTTCAATTTCTCAGTTTAAGATTTATGGAAAATACTGGAAAAGGGAGGTTTCTTGAAGTAGTCTGTGCATATCATTATATTTCACTGTGCTTGAAACATTATATTGTATATTGGTCCAAGTACCACCCTTCGCAAAAGACAATTGACTCTTTTTGTGGAGCTCACAGAAAATGAACATAAAATATTGATGAAATGAAATTTGGGCTGAATAGTTTATACTATTGTACATTCAAAATCCCTTAAATACTTATAAAATGGAATAGATTGGCAAATGATACTAGTACACCTCTAGAACATATGGGAAAAATGGGTAAAATAAGTAAATCTCTGATACTTTCTGTACTTATAGGGAGGATAATGTCATTAAGAAAGGAAAATGCAAAACATGTGATAGCACATGCCAGACAAACCACAGTGCTCCAGCTCTCACAAGAAGCCCCCTTTTCAAGCTGTACGTGGCCCTGGCCAAAGCATTTTTTTTTTGGACTGAGAGTTTTTCATTCCTGGTTTTAGGCCAAAGGTAAATTCTCCTCTGTGTGGAAACTTTGAATAAAACCGATTCAATCATTTTTTGGATTCTCCCTCTCATCAGGGTTCCTGCCCCTTTCCCATTGCTGTGCCAATGCTGCAGCAGCTGTGAGGGCTCTCCCTTAGCTTCTCCTGGAGTGCTTTTGCACATGTTCACAAAAATATTGGCATGGTCCTTTGCCTTTTAGTTCTAATATCACCAAAAATATTTATGATGCTGCTGATTGATCTCATGTACAACACGAAACACAAAATCTCCTGAAGTCATGCTGCAGCCAGCCTAGGAAAGTAGCTGAGACCCAAATTAACCCTCTCAGAAAAGTAAGAGTTTGAAACTTCCACTGATATCAAAGATTATGGTGGATTTTCTGAGTTTTTGTAGAGTTATGTAGGGAACTAAAAAAGATATGTGGTAATTAGGGAAGCTTCCACATTCACCTGAGCTATGGTCTTAATTAACTTGATGTCAATGGGTTTAACTATCCCACTCACTGGGGCTGGGGCTTTGCAGACCCCACCTGCCTCTTTGGTAGGTGAATACCTTTGGATATGTAACCCCACACAGCTGAGTTTCTGAACTGTTGGCTTTTGCTGGATCTCCTTCATAGGCTTCTGAGGAAGTGATGTCATGTGCTGGGTTTCACTGTCCTCTTCTGAATTTGGCCCCAACTCCTTTCAAAATGGTTTGTTTAGGGGTGGTTTTAATGCTTAAAAAAAAAACCCAAAAAACCTTTAAATCATCTATATCTGTCCTCTGCAATAGCAGTGGTGAGCATCACTGTACTAGCAAAGAAGGAAGAGTGGAATCAAGGACTTCGAAGCTGCCAGAGCTCTTCAATGAGGCAATGTGAACAGGTCAGGCAAGAGAAAGAGGAGCTAAAGCACATTTCTTCTGTTATTTCAAGATAATTTTCAGTTTCATTTGGACTACCTGGTTGAAAGACATTCACTTGTGAACTTGCTCGATTTTAGAGATTTCAGAGCTTTTTTCATTTGAGTGACTTTATACCTTGGTGTCGTTGTTCCACTCCATGGACCTTCCTCTGCTCACTTCTGGCTTCATGCACCTGGATTTTTCTAATCAGGCGGAATAGGTCAGTTTGGGATCCTTGAGAGGTTTAAATGTGTATGAAGCTGAATCTAAATAGCCAATTACTTGCTATGGCTTATTTAATTTCACTCAGTTTTTTTTCCCTGATGGTTTATAAAGTATTCATACCACATTTTCCCTAGCTGACTTAAGTTAGCTCTTCCTTTTCCAAAAGGGAATATGCCGAACTAAAAGGTTTCAAATGAAGACTACAGTCACACTGTCATTTGTTCGTCATCTTGACTACAACATTTAGTAGTGGAAAAAACTGCTGATGAAATTATGTGATAAAGTGCTATCAGATATTTAAGGAAAACAAAAGCCAAATGGAACTGTTAGGAAACAAACCTGGCCCCTACAGCAGTTATATCTCATACAAGTCTCAGCTGTATTCTGGGTTTCCATTCATTGAATAGCAGATAAAGAATAATCTCTTCTTAATGTGATAATGTGGGCATTTGCATTTTTTTGAGAATTCAGACTTATGTTCTGAAGAAACGAATGCTTTATTTCAATTCGGCAGGATATTTCAAAATTTTAAATAAGAAAAAAAAGAGAGCCTCTTAATCTAAAGAACTAAATGTTGAGTTTCTACTTGAATGCAGAGAGAGAAATTTACTGTTGCTTTTACTTTGTTTGTTTAGTTTAGTTTAAGTTTGGGTTGTTTTTTTTTTAAGTGCTTCTGCGTCGAAGGCTGTAATTGGCTCTGGGGAAGGCCTTTTACTTGTGTTTCCCAGTCATGGATGTCTGCACTTATCTCATTCTTGGCATCCTCCCATTTCAAAGTAAGACGTGGCAGTAAAGTATTCTGAGGCGGTGCCAAAGAGCAGATTGTTGTACGGAAAAAAGTGTTCCTTATGTGTTATGCTGAACTCCTAAGCTTTTAAGGAATTGAACTTACCCATTTTCCCTATAACATTACAGGAGAGGTTAGTTCCCACCCAAACAACAAGTTGCTTACTGGTGCTTTTGTGTACAGCTCATATATTTGGGTGAGGAATAACTTTGATCTGTGCCTCTTTACCTGTTCCCCTCCTGGAACGTGGCTCGGCTGAGTTGGAAGCGGTCGCTGTGGGAAGCAGGGAGGCGTCTGGCATCGCCCATGTGTGGTCTGCTCTGCTTAGAATCCAAGGCAGCTGCTGGGGTGAGGAAGGTGGTCATGATGTAAGAAACCCCATGCAAGTCAGATTTGCTTTGTTTTTCTTAAGCTGATATTTTTGGGGTTTTCGCAAGTGATTTTTATGAGGTGGAAGTGAAAATGAATGAGGGTTAAAAAAGGAGGAAAAGCTGCTGATTTTAAACATGTGGTAAGTGTAGATCAGCCTTCCTTATAGCAGGGTTTTGCAGAAAATAAATCCTCTGCTAGTTTCCTGTGGGATGGATTAAGGCATTAATTAATGATTTTGGATATAACTCTATTCCAATGTAGTTCCTGTACCTGAGAATATGGAGTGTGGTTACAGAATGGGAGGAACTTCTCTCATTAAACCTTCTGTGTGTTGATTCATAAATCCATGTGTATTAATCTGTGGGAATCTACTTTGGAAATGGAAGGGATCACACCATATTTTGGTAAAGTATTAAATCTGGGTTGGAACAGGAGAAAGTGGTGGAAAGTCTGTAGCTGGGAAGAGGAGATTGTTTTGCATCAGGGTCACGTGGACCATCAGCAGTGCTGGGTGAAATGGTGCAAGAGGGCAAAGTGGGACCGTCTACAAAGAATTAAAACAGGACATGAAGGAGAACAGTATTTTTAATCATGTTTCATCTGAGGCACATGTTCATTGTCTCAAGACAGATTTTGAGATTTTGTCCATATTTGAACTGGAACAAGAGAATAGTTTTTCTCCAGTTTTGCATCTGACTTGCATCCAAAGCAGATTTGGATGGGTGCCCCACCTGAATTGTTAAGGACTTGGGAAGAAATCTTTTAGTCTTGGCCTATTTCTGGTTAAAATACATTCTTCTGCAATGGAGCAAAAGTATTTTTTTAAATAAATGAAACAGACAGGAGGCGGATATAATCTCAAGAGATGAGGTTAAGATTTCAAACATCTTTTAAACTGATCTATTTTTGATAGGCAGATTACTAAGACTTGACTGTTGGGCAGGTTTATTTAAACTCTCAGTGGTGTGTGGTATTGAGAAAACTGCACCATCAATGCAGGGAAATGTGAGTTTGGGCACAGCATTTGCCTTATATACTTGGAAAATCTCACAGTGTACCCACTACACAAAGCAGTTCTCTTGCTGATTATGTGTTTCCTGTTCTGTTAATTAGGATGTCACTGCTCTTCCATATCTCATTTCTTAAAGTAATTTCTTAATGAGTCTGTTGAGGTTTTTTGGGCGTGGGAAATCTGGTGAACTGGCTAACATTTTCCTCTGATATCTGTTTTGATATCAATTATGCTTCAGCTTCCAATTAAGCAGGTCAGGGTGCGTTAGCAAGTCTCCAGTTCACGGCAAAATACTGCATAGAGAGATGGCATAAGAATAAATTCAAGATTATCCAAAGTAATTGGGACAGAAAATTATTTGGTTTGCCTTGCTGGAATTAGTCTGACTTATTGTTGAAATGCTGCCCGCCTTAGTTCAGTTCTCTCTGTAGTTCCAGGCAGAAGAAAGCCATTTGCAGCAGACTAATCTTTAATAAGGTTGTATTATGCAACTGAGTAAACCAGGGTGAGGAAAGACTGGAGTTGAACTCCCTGAAAAAATATGGAATGAAAAGGCAAAAGAGATGAATTTGCAATTAAAAGGCCAAAATTACACATGATCTGTTGGACAGTAGGCTCTGATACTAAAGAATGGTGACTAAGAATATAATCTGGGGGAAGAAAAATAGACAAGTCCTATACCACTGAGTTATTCACGTCCATGTTTTGTGCCTTCTTTTCTAAGTCTTTCTAATAGCATCATAGGCAACGTTTATCCTTGTCATATTGACTTTCAGGACAACTGAAAATGATATCTGCTAAGCTTTATTAGAATATGTTAATTTGGCCAGGCTGTGTAGGATGTGCTTGGAATGTAGCAATTTGTACACTAAGAAAAATGAGAATTTTTTCAAATTAAGTGATAAAATCTGGCAGCATTTCTTAACACAAAATGTGTGTTGAGCTGTATCTAGAATGAAATTACGACTTTTAATTTGAAAAAATTGCTTTGCGCTTATCAGAGATTCTTCATAAATCTGGTCATGATCCGAAATGATCAAGGAAAAAAGTCTGAAAAGCAGTATATACTTATACTGTAAAGGTCCAGAGTCTCCATTGTCTCTTTTTTTCACTTATTTCTTGTGATGACTAGAATCCTGCAGGATCAATCAAGTGCATTAGTTAAACTCTTAATAGTAGTATATATCTTTGGCTCAGGTTCTTCCAAAGTGAGAGAGCTCTTCCCCCTCCTCCCATATGAAAAATGAAATTTAAATCTATGTATCTTAAAGATTGCTCTACGCAAAGTTCCTATTTTCCTATCATTATAGTGGAGCTCTTCAGACCTCGATCACTGATGTTGAGTGAGGCATTCCACAGCTGTCTCCAGGCTATGGACTGGATCCAAGAACAAGACAGTTAATTTTTTAACTGCTTATATGGAAGTTTCATATGTATTGATACCTTTTTTTGGAGCATTTTTGAAGCCTGCCTTTTAAAACCTTATTATGCCTTATTATGCCCTAGGAAATCACTGGATGCTGTTCTACCAGGTGTGCATGCACCAATTTCTCCTCTTTAGGATTCTGCTTTCCTTCACATCTGACAAAAAATCTCTGGGCCACAGCTGTCATTTAGCCCTTTGAAACCGAACCGTCTTTCATTACAGTTGGTATTGCTGACCTTCAAGACTGAAATTCTGAACGTGCCCCCTTGTTGGCATTGGGTTTTATGCTGTGCTCTAGGCAGTAATTTGCTGAACCACTCCAGTGCCTTCCAAAAGCCATTTTGTAATTAAAAAAGTCTTCAACAGAGATAGCTGAAAGGAAAGTAGAGTATACAGCAGACTCCTAAGGCTTCTGGCTTTTTTTCTGTATTAGGGAAAGGTTTTGGAAAAACTTTGATTCCTAAAGGCTTAAACAATAGCAATAAAAGGTGAGATAAAATTTGATGAAAAACTGATATAACTCATGAGAGCCAAGGAGTTATCCTCAATAAAGGAAACACTTCCTATAGACAGCACAACTTGATGCTGTGTGTGAAGTCCTGGTTAAATTACATATGTGTCACAGCACTGCTTAATTTTCTTAAATGATGATGGGTGGACTCTTCTGTATGTTTCTACTCAGCAGATACTCTCATGCATGGCATACTGATAACAGGTTTTGTTTGGTGTATCCTTTCTGTGTGAGGGCGGGTGGTGTTATTTCACTCAGGGATAAAGTACCCTGTAAGGTGTTCTTAACCCCTTCTTTGTCTTTGAATTAGAAATGCTTCAGGTATAACATCAGGGCTGTACTTTCCTTGGGCTGATGACACAGGCAACTGTAGTCAATATTATGGCTAATCCAGCTGCACAATTTAAATGGAATGAAAGGAAGTTGAGTGTTTAAAATTAGGCCATTTTTAAGTGCTCAGATAGGGATTTGAAGAGCCAAACTTACACACGCAGCTCAGTGTTCCAGTTTTAGTTTAACTAGTGATGATGGTGTTTGTTTTGTTTTGTTCTGTTTTCCTCACAAGATGCAAGAGGATTTTAAATCACTGCTACTTTTGTGAAGAGATGAAGAAGAGGTGCTCAGGACATGAGCATGCAGGCAGAAAAGAGAGCAGGGATGTGTACAAGAGTAAAAGTTGTCCTTTTCTTTAAGGATGAGCCATTCTGAACTTAAAAAACTTCATTTCTTAAGGCAAACCTTTGCTCAGATGGCAATGTTAAATTTCTTGTGCTGATCTAAATCTTCTATGTGATCTCTTTTCCATGGACTTTTTATGGCCCCCTAAGTAAAAGGAGAAATTAAAAAGCATCTACTTGTTTACTCTGGTCCTGTCAGCTGAAATAAATGTCCCAATTTATCCCAAGCCCTGCTTACGCTAAGGAAGTTCAGTTAGCTGATGGTAAATGAACCTGGGCCATCACTCGTTAGTCTCTGTAGCTGGAGAGAGTGTTCTGTGTTCTGCTCTACCTCTTCCCTCCCTTACTTTTATATTTAAATGCTCTTACTCGTTCAGGATAGGTGTTTTTACTTTGTCCCCTGAGGCCCCTTATGAAAATGAGATGATGCATCTTAGCCTATTCTGTTAAGCAAAACTGTCTGAATAAAATACAGATCCATGTCTTATGACAATAGCTGACTGCCGTGGTGGGGAACACAGGTCCCTCAGGACTCACGTGCTCCTTTACTTTCTCCTTTGAATTTGATGAAACAGGTGAAAACTTCTTTTGATTTTTAATTACCCTTCCCTTGGTCTGCCATAGTTTGAAAGGAGATTTCAGAAAGGCTTTAAATAAATGATATTAAAAAGACCACAGTGAGGCACTGCCGAATTCCTGTGTCCCTCCCATTGCCGGGGGCCACGTGGAGCATCGGTGCCAGGAGCAGAAGGAGCTGGAGAGTCCCAGCTCTGAGACCTGCACAGAGGCTCTGGCAGCAGAGCATTGCTGGAGATCGCTGCTGGAATTTCTTCTCCCCTCTCCTCTCAGCATATTTTGCTGTTTGGCTCCCAGAGGCAAGGTCTACCTCTTCCATGATTAAGTTAAGACTAATTTATGGGCAGGGCAGGGAGTTGTGGTAGCAGGCTTAGGCGGTGGGCTTGCTGTCCCAGCTAATGCATTTGTGCCTAGAGCTGTTTTGATATATTCCCTTGCTTCCTGTGATTACAAATGCCCCATCTCTTTTTTCACTGCTCCCAGCCTGCAATTTAAGAGAAATTCTGCCTGAAACCTAGGAGAAGATGATGAAAGAGGGAGGGATTATTTTCTCTCCAGTTATCCATTTGTTTCTTGGCTTTGTGTGAGGTTTTTCTTCTCTCTTTCCTGTGGTACTGAGATTTGCAGGCAGTTTCTCATCCCGGTGCTCCTCCTTTGAGCGTCCTCCAAAATAAAAAAATAATAACCCCCCTTCCCCCCAAAGACATGCTTTTTAAAATGCTTATTTGTAATCCAGTTGTATCAACTTAATCTATTAGTAAGAATCATGAACTGAGATTTCACAACCTATTTTATTTATCTATGTTATTGCACCTGCCAAGACTTTCATCTCAAGATATTTTCCTTTGCTCCTGAATTTTGAAATAACTGCTCTCATGGCCAGATCACATATCCCAGTGCTGACATCTGCTCTGTCCGGATTACTTGCCCTGCACAGAATGTACTCTCATGTTTTGTGTCATCTTCCAGTGTGACATTGCTCTATGCAATGGAAGTTTCCCTGTGAACTGCAATAGCTTCTGGAACAGGATTGACCAAAGCTGAAGATGAGCCTGGCTTTTATAGGAGAGCATCTGAAGGATAGTATTTACTACTTTCTTTAATTTGTAACCTCTCTGTGTAGCTCAGCTTACTGCAGTGGAATTTCACTGGAAGCTACTGGTTTTGGGAAGGGCTTGTGAACGGGTTGGAAGTGGTGCTTGGATTAATGATAGGCTGCAGATATAGATAGATCCGTTTGGATTTGGGGTTTGATTTGTCTTTAGAACTTCAGTTACAGTTTATTTTGTATGCCTTCACTTTTCCACCGCAATAGAATAGATCTTTCATCAGTCTGCTTTGAACAAGGTAAATCTGAATAAAGTTAAAATAGTAAGAACGTTGGTCAGATTATAATCTTAGTATTTCCAAAAATTGTTTCCTTCCCCTAAAAATTAAGGATTTTTAAGAGCATGGAGTGGAAGAAACCTTCTGAGCTGCCATGTGCCTTCTGCTGCTGGCGCGGGTGCCGCGCGCGTGCGAGGTTGTCCCTTTCTCATCTCCATTTCACAAACCAGCAATCTGTGGCAATTACACAGATGGGTCAGTGGCAGGGCTAGCACAAAGCCAGGGTTTTGTCTTGCAGTTACACTACGCTGCCCTCTAAACAGAATATTCACCAAGTGTAGAAGTCTCCATAGCAGTTCTGCCAGTTTCTATGATCGCTGTGTGTTATGATCCTGAAGAATTCAAACAGCGTGGGATAATGCCAATAATTTTTCTTACTGTAAATTTCTGAAGCAAATGGAATAATTCAACTGAAGTTCATTTTGTGATACATATATGAAACAATTTCATTCTGAAAACGGTCTTCAGTGTTTTACAATGGAGATATTGGAAGGTACAACTGCCTGCAGTGCACTGATGGAAACGGGCACCAACTCCGTTGTGGTCAGTGAAATTGTTGCATGAATACAAAGAGCTTAAGGGCCCATTTTATGATCTAGTGTCTGTTTAGGAAGCTGGTTGAGCTGGAGAATAGAATTCTGTCTCATAGACATGTAGCCACAAGTCATTATGAGCTTCCTGCTAATTCAGAAACTGTAGAAACCGAATCGCGCTACTCCCGGTGCTGTGTTGATTTTTCAGGCTCTGTACATTGCAGGAATCTAAGAGAAAGAGAAATTTCCCTACATGTAGCTCATTGTTAGCAAAAGAGCAAAGAATAAATATCCAAAGGCAAAGGAATCGTTGACAAACCAAATGGAAAGTTGCAGATAATGAAAGTGAACATGCAGCAGTAGTTACTGGCTGGCGGCCTTTCCAGCTAAGAGTATACTTCTTAGTTAGGAGGCTGCCTCATGGGCTGGGGATAACTAGCAAGTTTAAGTGCAAAAGAAGGAGGAGATGAGAATCTTTTGTTCGTTACTAGAGCTTTGGAAAACAGCTGAAAATGATACTAAATTTTTGCAAAGCATTTGGTAATTAATTTTTCTGATCAACTTCTTTTTTGTAGCTAGTTTACCAGCATGCAAATGCTCTTTTAACAGCAACCCAAATTATTGTTAGAGTTCCTGAAGGGTTCTCACCCTAACTTGTGGCTTCAAGAAGATTGCTAACCTCTCAGCATAACACTTGAGTAGCATAGATCAGGCCAGAGGAATTTCCTTAGTCTCCAAAGGTATAAATGTTGACATTGGATCTGATTTTAGGAAGTGTGAAGCACTCCAGAATCCAAAGGATGTTAACAGAAAAAATATGGGACAAAATTCTCTTTCTGCTAGAGGTGTGTGGAGCTGATTGGCAGTGAAACTGGGAAGCAGAGGGCAGGATTTTCAGTTCAGCTCTTAAAATACCTTTGAATAAGATGGAAGTGGTAGTGAGGAATGAAAATGTTTGGTGTAGCCAGCAGGTAGAGAGATGTGAGGAGAATTAAAACCCTGAAGAGTGTCTGCCCTTTTCTTTGTGGAAGGGTTATACAGCTAATTTTACAGAGTGGTTTGAAACTGTTGTGGTTTCATTCATCAGTACTAGAGATGATGTGGGGGAAAGGAGTCAAGATGGTTGGCCCTTAAAAACACAGGAAAAAAACTTCTCAATATAAAGATGTTTATTGATATAGAAGTATTTGTGAAGTGCATGTGTCAGAATCATGATGTGCAGTGTAACTGTTAATGCTTATAAATACCATAGTGAGCAAATGGCATTATAAATTCTAGGGCACATAACAATGAATTATCCCAGTGACCTAAATAATTTTCTGTCAGAATTTTTTTTTCCCTTTTACATTTTCAAGTTGTGTGTAGTAAATCTTCCATGTGTTTCACTGAGATTTATTTTTAAATCCTCACATTATTTACCCCTTAAGGTTGAAAGCTTGAATTTAAGATAAGCAGCTGTAGAAAAATGCATGTTTCCCTTCCAGACAAGCAGACTACTTCTAACACTTACCTGACTTTATGGGGAAGGATGTGGGAGACATGAAGCTTTGCCATTTAGGTTCCATTAAACATATACACTTAGTGCTATAAACAGGATGTTTAATGCTGTTCTCACTGCTTGCAGTTGTTGTGACTTGGCAGGTGTATTTGATGGAGTCCTTGGAGCTGTAGCCTTGTCACCAAGCATGAGTGAAAAATAACTGATAGGAATTGCAACACAAATGGGTATTGTGAAATAAGCTCATTGTGGTATGCTGGAATTACTGGCCTATAATTAAATATTCAATTAAAATATCCACTTTACATGGGGTAGCAGGGGTCACAGACGGGGACAAATTTCATGTGCATAAAATATTCCGTGACTCAAGCAGAGCATTAAAGAGTTAGAACTGTTCTTAAACAGTCATTATTTGGTTGCAAAACAAAGGAGAATTTAAGATTTAACTACTTTTCTGGCGAGCGTGAAATTCACTAATCCCTTTGAAGAACTCAAAAACCTGCCATATCATTGCCTTGTGAGCACAGTTTATAGATATCATTACTGCTAGCAGTTATTTTGCAGAGAATTTGGGCAGAACCTGCTCTAGGAGAAGTCCTACATGTCAAAGTACAAATGCTTATGTGCTTTATGATTTCTTCTATAACCTTTGATCCAGACAGCTCCTGGGCTGAACACCAAGGCTTCTGCTCTCATTTGCTGGGCTTAAATCCTCCTGGGAATGTGTTGCAGTAAAGACAATTTAAAGCATTCTGGTTCAATCCTGTTGTTCCACCCCCAAGTACAGAATAATATAAAAAAATAATAAAAAAGATTTTTTTTTTTAGTTATTCACGTTCTCTTTTTGTTTCTTGATACTGAGCATACCTTTCTGGTTGTAACTAAGTTGTTGTTTACAAGTTGTGACTGCTTCTTTATTTAATTTTTTTTAAAGACCATTGTATGATAATGATCATATAAGTTTAAAGACAGGAACTGAAACTTAATCCTGTGGGGCTTTGGATAAAACCAGGAGAGCAAATTTACAGTTGCTTACAATTAAAAAGGCAGTAGATTTGAAAAAATTTCGGTAATTCATTTTAGCTCTGGGAGTCTATTAGATTCCTCCTGGACCATATCCTGGTCCCGCTGGGAACTGGGGGAGCAAGCACTCTGGTTGATACTCAGTCCCTCAAAGTGCTGCTGTAATTTGAATAATCAGTAAGGGCTGTAGAAGTTCCTTCAGTGTGATCTCCAGGGTCTGCTCCCACCATGGCTCTGTGCTTGACCCTGCATGTAGAGTCCTTCCAGTGGCAGTTTTTCCCTGGCACAGTGGTCGGTCAAATGTCCCAGAGCTGTGCTTTTCAAAGAGCCCATCAATGGACAGTGGCACTTCTCAGCCTGCCAGCAAATATTTAGGATGTGTCATGATTTTTCCCTGAGTCCCTGTTTATTTGCTCTGGATGGACAATGCACAAAACGTCCCACCACAATATGTGGTTTAAATATTTAATGAGGTAGAGAAACCGCTCTGCTTTTGAATAAGTGCTTCAGTTCCCATTGTGAGCTCCAGGTTAGAATCCAGTCTGACAGGGTTTTGGTTGCTTCAAGGCCTGGAGTTTGGGGATCTGTGATGCTGATCTGTCCTGTTTTAAGCCTAAATTTCCTTGTAAAATTTTGAGAAATAGGGGTATATTAACCAGAAAAACCTAAGTAGTGGGAGAGTGGAATGGCTTCATGCTTGGATATATCCCATAAAAGACCACTAAGTTAGGCTCTGTGTCTAGGATTGTGTGGTTTTGTGAATGCATTGGAAGTGTCTTTTTCTCTCTGCAGTCCATCATCCATTGAGATCTGTGGCATGTTTTGACGACGGTCACAATAGCACTAAACCCACCAAACCTATAAGCAGGAAGATAATTTCTGTATCTTCTGAGGCCCTGTTTCCCTGGAAATTGTTAGATGTATGCATTGGAAAATATATTGATAATAATGATGAAAAAAAATTAATAACCACCTCAGCCTTCACCAAATACTAAAATAAGTATTCTGTGCTTTCCACAGTCCTTTGCTCATTGGAATTGATTTTCTGCTGGAGCGTGCCTGCTGTGCAGCACTGGAATGAATTCCTGTAGTTTTACAAATTGGTTAGATTAGAAGGTCCAGCTTTACATGTCAGGAGTGGTTGTCAGATTCTCCAGATAAATGGGGTACTGCTTGTCTCAGGATTCTGGCTGGTTCTTAAGGAATGAGTGTATGGGGGTTTGGGGCTTTTTTATTTCTTTCTTTTACTTTCAGACTTTCATGGAAATGACTAGAAACTGTCAGTTTCAGATTACAAGTCATAGCTGCCCACGCAGAGGCCTGGACTGCTTTGGCTGCAGCTTGTGCAGCTACTAAGAGCTTCCAGGTGATGAGATGGCGAGACTTAAACCAAAGCAGGAACTCGAAGGAGTGTCAGTGCTGACATTTCTGGAAGATGGATGGGAGAACTCTTCCTCTTGTATCATCAGAAGGGCACATCAGAAGGTCTTCAGGAAGCAATATTCCCGTCCTTATCCTCTCCTAGCCAGTAACCCCATGAATATGACATTATCCTTCAGAAGGACCAGACAAGCTTAAAAGTTGTAAAATTGTAGAGCAGACTTCCCTTTCCAAATACCAATTTCTCCTTGGCATCCCATGGAAACACTTCCATGTGAACTCAGGGCCCTGGGAATGGATGGAGAGAGATGGTTGTAGCCTATGGTTTCCTCATGGTTTTCTGGAGTCTGAGCTGCCTGGTCATTGAGAGGGCACTGATATGTGTTCAAACACACAATGTTTAAAGTGAGGGGCGGAAAAACAGCACCTTTGTTTTTAGTGGAACACACGGAACGTAAAAGCCTGGTGTGAGAATAGGAGCCAGGCAGAGTTGTCTTCTGCCAATTCAGTGCAGCTACAAAAGGGAGACAACTAAAAGAAGCAATGTGGGAGCAATGTAACATGGTCTGTATTAAAATATAAAAAGGGGAAAATAGAAAATAAATAATTTACCGTCTCACAGCTGGAATATTTACCTCAGAGAGCTACCTGGAAACTTCTGAGGGGATTTCCCAGTAATGTTTGGGGATGTGTTCTGACATGGTTGGAAACCAGAAGCTTGAATGTAGGGCTGAGGGAAGCATGTCAGTGCTCGTGGAAGTACGGACAGGCTCAGAGTTGGCCAAGGCCACAAACAAATTAAGGGGGATGGGTAGGATCAGGTCCCAGAGCTGGGCACAAAATGTAGCTAGTAACCCTCCACTGACTGTGCCTAGAACACTCGTAGAACAATTTTACAACGTCCAATGTTTGAAGCTTTCTATCTTCAAACTCCCCATTTTTTTCATTTGCTGTAAATAAGTTTTGTACATGCCAAGATTGTCAGATAAATGCCTGCTTGTTTCAGCCAAGCAGTATTTAGCTGACTTCTAAGCCATTTTGTTCAAATGAGGGCACATTCATGGAATGAATCATAGAATGGTTTGGGTTGGAAAGGACCATCTAGATCATCTAGTTCCAACCCCCTGCCATTTATCTTCATACTTCAAAACATTGCCATTTATATTCTCAAATTGAGAAAATGATTGTGAAATCTGACTTCAGTTTAACTCAGTCCATGATTAAGTTTTCAGGAGAGAGAATGTTCTTCATATTGTGTGTAAAATGATCTGTATGTTTTCAGTGTTATAAAAGCTGCTAATAATAATTCAGAGAAGCTTTTGAAAAGAAGTTCTGAATCAAGTGTAAACAAACTGTAAGTGAATACCAATTTACTGGAGCAGCTTTTACCATTTTTAGGTTCCCATCTTATGTAAAGACTTAAAATATGCCACAATTTCATATAAACAGACATAAATACATGGAAGTTGGATACAAACTGCAACATGAATTTCGAGTATGTGAGTCTTATTTTGTAACTTAGTGTGATGTGCAGAATGAAAAAGATGTTTCAGTTGTACTCTGAACTGTGGAAAGCAGCAGAGTGAAGCTCTGAGCTGCTAAATCCAACCTGGAGTCCTTCTGAACTCAATTTAGGTCTATGGCCCTTGGATCAAAGGTGTGATTGCAGCTTGTGTAGACCACATGCAGGAGCTTTAACTGAATTGATACTGGTCATAGTAGTGCTGAGACACCAAGAGCTTGAAGGAGAGGCTACGGGGGGGTAGCCTCTCCTTCAAGCTGTTGGTGTCTCAGCACTACTCCAAAAAAACCTGCAACTGCAGCCTCCCTCATCCCAAAAAGAGTGATGAGACTGAGCTGAACTTCATGGTGAAATGAATACCCAAGGAACCTGTTTTAAACTTGCTTGAGCTTGTAGGCATGATGTTAGGAAACAGATGGGTAATCTGTAGAATGTACAGGGAGGTTTATGCACTAAATCCAATTGCTCAGAAAATGAGATTTGGTGAAAAATCCTCAGATTTGTTGTTTAATTTCTCATCATGTTTGGGTTTATATCTGCCGCCTCCCCTGAGCTTTTAAGATTGTGTTAAAGTTCAAACGTTTCTTTGCAACCACAACAGCTCGAGCTGTTTTGTTTTAAATGCAGGGAGAGAATTGCAGGGAATTATGCTCCTGCCAGAGCAGGCTTTAAAAGAAACCCCTGCTGGTATCATAACAACAGTGATAAAATTGTGAAATGAATTCTTTCCTCTAAGCATGAATTGCTTGAACTTTACAGGGGCAGAAAACAGACTTCACTGGGATAGTAGAAGCTGTGGTTGTGTAAGGATAAACCACTAATTTTGCTGTCTGTCGCTTTTCATCAACAGTAACGTTCTGCTACCTTGAATTATAACTTGCAAATCTTACATTCAGATTGGAGCTTAACCTTGAATTGAGACTAAACATTTAGATGGGATCTCTGTGGCAAGTTTGCAGGAGGTATGATGTCTAATACCAAAACAATATAAAACAAAGCTATGGAATTACTATTACAGAATTGAGGATGTAGGGAAGAACAGCCAGTGAATTGCAGTGGCAATATGTAGCATTTCCCCAAAACTTCCTCATCTGAGTCTCTGGAAGACCAGACTGTTTTTATGGCAGCATGGGAATGAAATGAAACTGTTCTTGGGCCCTGAGAGTGGAACGGGGACTGCGATGAACCTGTCTCCAAGGGCAGTTTAAAGAGTGCTGCAAAGGACAGAACAATTTCAGGGGAGGGGAGATGGAAAGCGATACTGAGACATCAAGATCTATAAAATCATGAGGGAGCAAGAGAAGGTCCCATGTCTCTTCTTATGGGATGACTAAGAGACATGAAGTACAACTTAGAGAAAGCAGTTTCAGACAAGCACAAGGAAGCCAGCTCAGCACAATAAAGCCATGGAACTACTTGCTGAGCGATACTGTGGATGGTAAAGTGCTGCAAGAGTTCAAAGAGTCATCAGAGATTCACAGAAGGAAAACTGATTAAGGACTGGGAAGAATCCACTCACCAGCACTGCTGCAGGAAATCTCAGACTAGCACTTTGCTGGAAGTAGGGGGTATATTCTGGAGAACATCACTGCTTGCTTGCCTTGGTCTTACATCGTTTCTTAGGAAGAAGTTACAGGACACCTTTGAAAACAGGATATTGAACTTTTTTTTGGGAGTCTCAAAGTACTGAGGATATTTGTTCTTATTGCAGCTGGGGAACCTTGGGGCTTCCCAGGCAATCAGCAGGCTCACAAACTCTGCTGTCATATTTTCTCTATCATCCTCTATTTAGACAGAAAAACTCTGTGTCTGTCTTGGCCCAGTGAAGACAGACATTTGGTCTTATGCATCATATATTATGAAAAAAAACCCCATATTTCTCCACAATCCCATCAGCACATCTCATTAGTGCTGTTAGGAGTGGCTTGGAGCTTTGCTGTTAATGCAGTTTTCATAGCTTTCCTATATTATGTTGTCCAAATATCCCATCACTCTCCATGTAATAAATTCTCGGTTTCTTATTATGATATTTCTCCTGTCTTCTGTTAGTTGGCATCAAAGCTTTTCAGACACTGGAGAAAATGTTTTCTTTTTCTAACTCACCATTTGCTTTAGCAGTATGGGGTTTGTGTTCGTTGTGATATTTTTAAGATATTTTCTTGGCATAATGACTGATGTGCAAGAAGTTGAGAAGATACAAAAAAGCCCAAGATGGGAAATTAAATTTGATTTAATTTCTTGGCAATGTGAAAATTCATTTCCCCAGTCTCTCCACTTACAGGGCAAAATTTCAGCCTATTCCCAAGCTATCAACATTCTTGAGTCTTTCAGTGGCTGAAAATGCATTTCTCACGATCCGTGTCATTGGGACAGGGCGAGAAGTGACCATGTAGGCTGCTCCATCCATGCTTTTATTGCTGCTCTGACTAATGGGTGTTCAGAGACCCCTTGCTAATGGGATGTTTTGCTTATTCATGAAACTTCATCAATGCCAATTTCCAAAAATATGTCTTGGTCTACGTGCAGCATGGAACCCAGAAGCAGGAATTTGGCAGGCTTCATAATAAGTCTGAGTATTGAGAATTGTTATGTCTTCCTCACCAATACATTTAAATAATGGTTCATAATTAACTCTGGCAATCTCTGTTGTCCAAGAAAAATTCATCATTTTGTAATTCTCTGGGGCTTTTGCCAGCTTTCCCGCGAGGAGTGTCTGGCCTGTGTGTGAAGAGGTTGCAAGGCCAGCTGAAACAGGCAGCAGACGATTCTTCCAATTAGTGCGGAGCGAGTGTGATGCCCTTCCTTGCTGGGAGTGTGCCTCTCCCACCCTGGCAGTGGGGCACTCATCAGTCCCTCTTTGTAGTAGATAGCACTTGGCCTCAGTGGAAAATGAAGCCATCAGGCTTTTCAGATCTTACTTGTTTTTTGTGGCGCACATGAGGCTTGAAAATGCAGTGGAGGTGGATTTGAATATTTCCCTTGAGGAAGACAGATGCAATTCCCAACATGGTAAGAATTTGCTTTCCATCTTTCTTACCATCTGTGGTAAGAAATTTTACCATTTTTGACCATGGTGGTCACCATGTAGACTCTTTGACATCTGTAGAGGACTTTAATTCTAACCCTTGTGTTGGGAATGAAGTGGGTAAGATCACTCACCATTCTGCAGGAGAAATACCAGAACACTGGCTTTAGACTGAGAACATACTAAGTGTTTCTTAGGATGGCTCACAGTAGCCATCTATGTCCATCTGGTCTGCATTTTCACCAGGCTTGCTCCTGCAAAACGAAGTTGCCTCATGTCTTTAGAAGGATGGACTGAGAAAAAGATCTTAGAATTTCTATCTCCATTCCCAGAAATCACCATTACAGGAAAATGCTGGACTCAAGTGTTGACTGGGGATGGAAAATCCTATGTGTGCTTGGGCCATATGCAAAGGATTTGTGAGTCACATGGAATTTACACGTCACTTGCTGAACTAAAAGTTTGGAAAAGACTAATCTTCTTTTAATTTATGTAAACAGGAAGCTGTGTTCGGCCATTCAGATGTTCTTAAGCTGCACACTTTACCCTTTTTAAATGTTAGATTTCCCTAGAGAATAGCAATGTCCTGTCAGCATGCCAGTCCTGTTTTGTATTTCATACCTGTACATTGACTCTGCCTGCATGCCTAATTCTCCTGACTAGGTTTGCATTATTTTATCTTTCAGCTGGAAAACCACGTACATCTGTAAAAACAGAGTGTAATATATGGCAGTGGTCTGCTACTGTATTCATTTGAATTAATGTTCCTTAAAGTGCAAAGGCTGCAGAATTCATGCATTGAGGGATGGCAGAGCTCTGTGCATTTAAAGACAACAAATCCTGTTTTAATAAAAGCCAATTTATAACTCGTTCCAGGTTCATTTAATTTTGGTTGTGCATTGAGAGGAAAAGTGGTGGCAAAAACTTAGATTATCAGTCTGAATTAATGTACTGTAAAATCCTGTTTTTGTTGTCTCTCTACCAACGGGAATTCTCTGTGTTCACATTCTTGATCCTTCTCTTCTTCCTTGAGGAAACACAGCTGTGGAGCAGGAGCTGTGACTGTATTGCACTTCTGAGGAGGGCAGGAGGAATTGGGTTGCACTGGATGTAAATGTGATTGTGTTGTTTCTGCCTGTCAAGAATAAGTGTTTTATCATATCACTTACCATCTGTTTTCCCATTAGTCAGGTTTTTCTGCCTTGAAAATGGCCAAAGCCAGAGGTCCCAGCCACCAGTACACGAAGATTAATAGCACGTGTAAAGTCATTCCACTCTGAAGCTGTGAGTGGTTGCTTTTTTTTCCCTGAAATAGGAAGGTTCATTTACTCGGTGCAGTAGCCTTGAGATTTCTTTAACAATACTTGAGGATGGTTTATTTGAAAAACACAAAAAACTGGTCAAAACTCCCTAAAACTGTGAAGTTGATGGGACATAGCTAGAGCATCTCAAGCCTCTGCCAGAATGGTCTTGCCTGGCTATGAAGCGAGTGTAGTTGCTGAATGTTCACCTGGGTAGGATTAAGTTACGACAAACAAATTCCTCTTTCAGATGAGGATAATCCCCAGCACTTAGTGAGCTTTAATTTATGTGCATCAACTTGGTGGAACTAGTTGATTAACTTACTTCTGCTTATTCTGCTCATCCTTCTAGCTTTGGATCGTGATGCCTCTTTATCTAGTAGGAAGCCTGCAAAGCTAGGATTTCTTTCCAAACTGCCTCAAGCACCTTAAACATTTCTCAAATGCAGACCTCATCATCCAAATTTTCCCCTTTCATACATTTTGAGATCTGCTTTCCTGGTTGGTGCCCGTAGCCCTGTTTCTAATTCAGTTGCAGCAACATCTACGTGGTGCAGTGGAGTGTCCTCATTCTAAATAATCTGGTTTACAAAAAATGCTGGCACAGATGTAGCTGATGGCTGTGAAGGGGTCACCTCAGCCCCTCACATCTCTCCTCCTTGATCACAAGTGAGAGGCTTCTCTGGGTTCAAAGCCTTCCCCACCTGCTCCTTCAGGTTGTGCAAAACTCATTGCCAGAGAGGAGATAAGAACTTTTTCTCTGATCCGTGAAGCTCCCCATGGAAACTCATTTTCTATTAACAGTGTAAGTTGACTGTTACTTAGAGATGGTCTTTCCCTTTATCTCGACACAAACAAATAAGCCACAGACTATGTTAATGCCCAGAGCAGATGGGTGTTAGAGAGAGAACAGTGACAGTGGAGAGTATTGCCCCAAAGTTGTGGGTTACACGGCTGATACACACCATGAGCAGAAATATGTGATACACATATGGGACCCAGTATGTGGTTTCCATTTACATGGTAATTTTCTTACTCTCAGATCTATGTTTTTCTCCTCTCCTTTTGCTTTCTATCACTATCATTTAAAGTTCTTGGAAGAAGGTGGACAAACCATTTTATTTGGAGCCAACAGCAACACCATGGGGTTTTTCTTTTTGGTTTTGGCAGTCTTGCTAACACTTTGGATTTCGATTTCCTTTACCTACTAGATATGTTTAAATATGTAGACATTAAAATAGCACAAAATGTATTTTGTCTGCTTCTGTTCATCTTTAAAACAATGTGCAGCTGTTGAACTGCACGAGTGTTCCCTTGCTGTGGGTCATTCTTCATGGATGTGTTGTATTGCAGTGCCAGAAAGTGATCTCTGAGAACAGTGAGATGGGCTTGGTTCTATCTCCTTTAAAGGCATAAGAATAATAAGAAATAATTCCAGGTATGTATGTGGTGAGAAAGAAACTTTGAATTATGTTCTTGGCATGATCAGTTTTCATCACCTTATATTTCCTGTGATATAAATTTCTTGTTTCTAAAAGTTCACTGGTGTCAGCTGCATAACAAACCACTCATGACATTTCAGTTGAAACCCTGTTCTCCTCCTCACCACTCCATCCTTTTCTGTTGGACCTTTATGCCCTTTACTGCAGGTTCTGCTTTCTCTCCCATTCTACTTTTGCCATATCTTTCTTTTTTCTTTCTTCCCTTTGGTGTTTTGAGTTGTGGATCATCCTATTCCATCTTCCTTCCTGCTCACAGCAAAGAGAGGATTTATCTTAAGTGTTTTTCATCTGGAGGTCATCTGACACTCTAAAGAAAATGTTTTATGGGGTTTTAGGCTGGTACAGAATAGACATGAGAGGTCACTGTCCAGGATTGTGAGTCATCAGATTACTCCTCCTGCACGTTAGTCATGTTTCTTGGATGCAAACAGGAGGCTGTGGCTGCATAGGGTCAGGGTGGTGACGTAGCAGAGGGAACACAGCTGTAGATCCATTAGGGTTAGTTGGAAGTCTTTAGTCCATTTTCCCTCTGAAAAGAACCCTTTCCCTCACCCTCTCAAGCCCTAAATTTGCTCAGAAATGTCTATGTAAAATTTAGATTTTCCTTCAAAAATGAGAAGCAGCAACTTCATTGGGATTTGCAGAGAACTCAGACACTGAAAACGAGAAGAGAGAATCTGAGAACAGAGTTAGTTTATTTAAGGCTGACATTTTTCTCAGGAAGGGAATGGGGATGCCCTTTATAACCTTTCAAAGAGCCACCCTGTCCTCTGTTTCTCCATCCCCTGTGCATAGCAGCACCAAGCACAGACTAGATCAAAGTCCCTCCTCAGTAAGCACAGTCTTCCCCTTCTGTCACAGTAACCTGGAGGGACAGAAGTTGCTCCTGAGGTGCATCACTACCTGTCCTGGCCCCTCTTGTTTATTTTCCTGTAATGCAGAATTGTTTCTTTTCCTGCTTTTGCATACTTCCATATTTACTCGAGCTGCTGACAAACCATTGAAAGTCTGGCTAAGATTCTGTGAAAGATTGTAAATATTAGATTTGCATTGTGAATCTCCTTCCTTCAGTGCTGCCTGGCCTTTGGGATCCTGGTGTGCTCAGAGCAGCACGTGCTCATCTTCCCAGCAGAGCAGAGGCCTCTCTGCTGACGCGTGGTCCTGTCCTCTGGTGTGCTGCTACATTTTGTTCTCAGGGCTGGGACTACAGCGATGCTCTGTAATGTGCTGGTTTGCAATTCCCTGACATATGCTGGTTACAATGATACATCAGATTTCGGAAAAACAGCCCTCCTAATATACATGAGAGATAACACACCAGATGACTGCTATGAGATCTGAGACATCTTAGTTAATGTAACAGCAAACCAAATGGAGAAACCTTGCAGCAATTACTGTCAGCTTATCCTCTGTGGACCACGGCCCGGCTATTTGGCTGCTGATAAAACTGCATGTTTCTGTATTTACTAATAGGGGAGAAGTGAACTCTCCATGGTGAGTAACACAGACAGCAGCAGTTCCCGTTCCTCTTCATTCATCACTACACTGAGTTCCCCAAGCAAAGGTCAATGAGTGTGTTTAGTTTGCTGGCCTCTGTTGTAGGATTTAAGTTCATGAGTCACTAAAGGGTCTGTGATTGCATCCTGGCTGTGTGGACCAAGAGAGTTGCTGTTTCAGGAGCCTGTACCCCTCTCCTGCTCTTGGACAGACCCAGTTGATGATTTAGTGCAAGGGGAGGGTCAGGATGTGGAAAGTTTACTCTCTTAGCCTGTGACTCACCTTACCTTAAGCATGTGCTTTCACATGGCAAGGAAGAAGGTCTGTGATCAGGGCTTCATCCTGAGTTTTATAACATCCAACCACTGTCAGGTGAGAGGCAACATCTTCTAAATCTGCCAGTGATCGTCTAGGAAGTAGGTCAGTAGGTCATGCCCAGTTATCTTTAGTTTCTTTTTAAGGATAGCATTGTAATCCAGGTGTTGGTGTGTCTTTGAAACTGCAGGTAAGAGAACACATTCTGCATTTGTGTAAAACAGGAATTCAGATGCAGAACACTTGGTTGTAATGACCAATCTGTGTGTGCTTTCCTTCAGGGTTCAGTTAAGTTTATTTTAATGAATATGGTATTGAGCTTTTCACAGTAGGGTTTAGTGAACAGATTGGAAAGTCTGAAAAAGATATTAGAACTGGGTGAATAATTCATAAAGAGTAATTTATTTTATGAATGTCACCTCTTTCTCTTTTGAATTGCCTGGGAATAAAGCATGACTTACTTGAATTTAGTTGTTAATTAAAATTATACACAAAATAATTTCTGTCAGCAATCCTTACTTGGTAGCTCATTTACAAGAGATTTGTTGTGAGCAGTTAATGTTTAGAAGCTCATGAGTTACACTGGACACAGAAATTCCAGGGATTTATTTTTCAATTTTTTTTATTAGATTACCATAACTTGTGAAGTTTTGCTTTCTTGAAGGAATTGACTAAGATTCCAGAGTATTCTGATTCATAAGTTTATGGGAATATTGTAATATTTGCCAGAATTTAATGTTTCAGCTTGCTGTTCTGCCAAAAAATTATTTCATTATAAGGCAGATGAAGCAATTGCATTATTAAAAATAGACTGTCACATTTGTTCCTGTCTTCTACATACTTTGAAACTGAGCTTCTGATTTTTGGAGTAACCAATACAAAGGCCATCTCCATCATGGCAGCATTATCAGACTCTAGTGTTGACTTTTTCAGGCCTAGATTTGAAGAATGAGGAAGAATTCTGACTTTTTGTGTGTTATTCTGCTCCTAATAATGGGTCAGAACAAGTCCATGTCAGGCTCAGAAAGTATAAAATTTTCTGTAAGTAGATTGATTAGCGGGTTGTTTTTATTTTTTAAAAATTCTTTTATTTTTATGTGTTTTAAAAACATGGACTCAGCTGCACAGTAGCAAGAATTAGTTCCCTTCAACTATCTTCCCCATAATTTTCACAATTTGTGTCAGCTAATGAAAACTATGTATCTTCACACTTCTTCTAAACTGGGAGCTAATGTAACACTGATGTGCAGAAATTGCTCCAAATTTTCTTGTGCCCATTATGATGGGCTTTATCAATGCACCAGATTGCAATGTACAAAATTAAAGGCATTAGACATGTACACTGCTGCTTATTTGACAAGGTGCTGTGTATTCCCTGTGCCAGGTTTGCTGGCTGCAGTGGCTCAGGCTGTACTGTATTGCACTGTGCTGGGCTGGGAAGCGAAATTGACCTTGTCAAACACCCTGCCTTGCTGCCTCTCCTTCTAGTCTGTCTTGCTGATCAAGTTGTCTCTATAAATGCAATTTAAAATCCCGTAAGAACTTGAAGAAATGTGTGTAATTTACCCCAACTGTTGCTGGAGGAGTCCTGAAAGTGCAACTTCAGGAAAGCACAGGCTGGCAGCCCACGCTCCTGCAGTCAGCTGCTCCCCTGCCAGGTAGACACTTCTTGAAATAGTATTGCCCACAGGGATCGTTTGTCGCATTTGAATTGATAACTCTGGCAATCTGTTGTAACGTGTGTTGCTTTTTCATCATTTCTTGCATGGTTTTATGCCCTCAGCCTGACATGTGCCTCCCATATGGAGTCAGCCCCTGGGGCTCTGTGCTTTGGATCGCGCATGTTACGGTTGGACTCGATGATCTTGAAGGTCTTTTCCAGCCTAGATGTTTCTATGATTTCGTGTGCAAACAGCAGCTCTGCACTTGGCTTGGGCAAACCCAAGCTCTCCAGCTGCTGTGTATTGGCAGATTGTAATTCCTGCTGATTACCTGGTGTTTACCCCATTCCTGGTTTGTTTTTTGTATCTAATCCTTGTGTGCAGGGCTGTAGTTTGATCATCAGCAATTTGTGGGTTGTATATTTACACAATGCCTCTTTACTCCTGAGCTACTTCAGCTGAAATAATGGTAATACTGCATGTTCAATATTTGCTCTCCCTTTTCCAGAGAGTCAGACCAATATATTAGGATCTATTCAGCTTTTCTTCATTTGCTTTGCAGAATTCTTCCTTCTTTTTCTCTGATTCTGTAGGTGTCTACTATTGCTCTTAGCTGTAGATTGTACTGCGTAGGTTTTCACAGAGTAAACATATACTCAAATCTGTACAGAAGATTCTCGGTTAATAATAGATGAGATGAACATAACCTGTTTAGATTTGACATTATACATCCCTAAAAGGGTTGTGTAGGGGAGGCACAATGTGCTGCTTGAAATGCACACAAAGACAAACCCTCTGAATATTTATATATTTTTTTCAGTGTGCAGTTTCCTGTACTTGGGTCAAAGGAAAGAGGAAAAACAAATTCCAATAAACTTTTGTGTATTATTAATGAGCATTAGCTCACTCAGAAAGACCTGGGTCTTATCTGTATCACTTAACTAAAAAGATACAGAACAGACCAGTGGAGAACAAATGGAAAACAAATCAGCCAATTAACTCACCTGTCGTCTTCTATAGAGCAGCAGAATGAGACCAGATCCCCACAGGTGTGCACTGCATGGAGGGACTGCTTTGTTAAGCACAGTGTCCAAGGTCTTGGCTACAGCCATGGATAGCGATATTACGAGTAGCAACTATTCTGAGCCAGGCCTTTCCAGGGAGAATTGAGAGTGTGGTTAATCCTTTCCATGCTGAGAAGAGTTGCAGGCTTAGCAACTCCTAGACTAGTGAGTGGAGGGAAAGATGACAGATGGGGGAGCTTCTTTAGAGGCTTCTCTATCCACATGTTTTCCATATGAATACAATACATTTAAAAAATGTTGTAGTCACATTAGATAATGCAATTACATGGTCTGTGCTGATCTCTAGGTGTATATGCACTGCAAAGTTGGCCTGTGGTACTTACATCCTAATGTAATGATGTTTTTCCCCCCATAAAATTCACAGGGGCCTCCCAGTATCAGGCCCTGGCTATTGTTTTAGACGTACGTGCCAGGTACCTGGCTGGTCTTAGCCTGTGTGCTTCATGGAAGAAAGATTAGGTTCAGGTTTGAAAAGCAATCTGCTTTTTTATGCATACAAATATTTGATTGTATTTCAGCTCCTTTTCAATGAAGTGTAGTTAAGAGTACCTGCATGTTAATTTTAGCCCTCTATAAAATTTGTACAAGTACTGATCAAAAATGTACAAATGCCCAAGTTTGCCTTGGCTGAGAGCAAAAAGGAATTTGAAAGTAAGTGGGTCTTTCAGCCATTTCTCCTGTGAATCACTTGTAAAATAGGAAACCCTTCTGTTTGCCTACACCTTTCACGTGTGCCAAGTGTCTTGGTTGCTGCAGAGTCACATGCAACTCTTGGAGAAGAACAGAGTTCCAAAGCCCAATTTCTGCTACCTGAATTTTGTAGTTTTTGAGGTTTTGTTTTTATAGCCCCAGGACTGCTCAGGCACAGGAGCTGAGCACAGAGAGCTTTGGCCATAGTGAGTGACTTTACTTTTTGAAAGGAGATGTTAAGGACAAATTTTAAGGTGTGATTTAGTTTACCCCATGAGACAGAAGCAATAAAAAAAAGATGGTGCAGAAGTTGTAATGTTTGGTTTTTAATTGATTTCTTTCCAAGGAAGTTAAAAAGGAAGGAAATTTGAATAGCTGATGAAAGGAGAGTTCTGTTATCTACTTCTGTAACTCAAACTTTCCAAGTTTTGGCCAGTATTTATACATCTCTCTTCATTTTTGGCACCAAAAAATTGGTTGTGGTTTGCATAATTATGTGTTTCACTTCACTAGCTGCCTGCAAGAAAGCTGAAGTTATTCTTATTTTAAAAATGCAATTAATTTTAAAGATTTATGCTAATTTAAAAAAAAATCTTTACAAGATGTGGAATAAAGCAAACTTTTATTCACTCTCCAGGGATACATAAAGCGGCTCGGAGAGAGTCTAATAAAAAATAAGTAGTTTTCAGTTCCTCTGAGACCGAACTAAAATGACTTTTTTTTCTTTTCTTCCAATAAACTTTAAAAAAATCAGCATAAACTCTGTAAGAAAACCCTTAAAATATTGTAGAAAAATGTTGACCTTTACTACTCTGCTCTCATTTCTACCTCCTCTTTGCCCAAGGTAGGCAGTAGATCCCAAAGACTGTTTCTGTCAGAGTTATTGTTAAGTGTCACTACCTTTAGTGACCAGTTACACCACATTTGTGAATGAGTGTAGGAGTTTGTGAGTGGATGAAAAGTTGGTTCATGCTAAAATCGTTTGGTTCTTATGAACATAGCGATGTGTTTATAACGAAGGATGTGATAATACAATTAAAGTTTTGTCTGTATTGATATTGGCTGATAAAGCAAAGACATCCCAAAGGTAATGCTTTGAGGATCACAAATCCAATGTAAATCCAGGAGGAGTCTGAGCTCTGGGAACACAAAGGTGTTTTAAAAATCCCTTTCTTCTACACGGGTTTCTTTCCCAAAGCAAGACCTCAGGGCTCATTAACCTTCCTTATACTTCCTCTCTTCCTCCTCTGGGATTATCTCCATGGGTTGAAAAATGACATCTCTTTCTCCATGGTAATTTATCATGTTTCTAATGGGTATTAGCCCAAATGGAAACCAAAAATGTGTATCTGAAAATTCCTTACTGAATTGAAGTGGCCTGAAGTATTTCCCTGTGGTCAGTCTGCAATGGGATGGTGAATTTGTGGAAGAGGAGGAGGAAAGGCTCCTTCAAACACACCTCTGGTTGCTGATGTGATCAGTTGGAAGTGTAAACTCATCATCTTCTTTCTTTTGAGGCCCTTGAAGAAGTTTGCCCAGAAGAAATGTGGACCACTAACTGAGGAGTACCCCTGAGTTGCCACCGTGGGCCGTTTGTGTCTGTGCTTTGTGGGCACATGAGAGCCCACCTGGGGAACTGAGTGGGTTCTGTCTATAAGCAACGATGTGACCTGGCCACAGCAGGATGTTTAAAGACTCTCTCATCCATCACGAGTCACAGCTTTCAGGGACGGCTTGCTCCAGGTGTCTGCCACCACAGCAGAGCACTTGGCAGGTCAGGGGTTAATTGTTGTTTCTTGTGCTCTCTTCAGAAGCTGTGTGATCCCAGTCTTCTGTCACAAGGCTATGTGGCCTCTGGCTTTCCAAGATGGAACAGGTTCCTTCCACAAACTGTAAATCTGACTGATGGGAGGCTGCTTAAGAGGTTGAAATATGGCTAAAAGTGACAGTACTTTTCCTCGGGCTCTTCTGGGGGAGTCAGCATACCTTGTTGTTTTGTTCTTGTAGTTCTCCCTACCTCCCCTTGCACTTCAATGCTTCCCAAGGCTTGTTATTCTTGAAGACCTGGGAGGAAGGTGCCTATTGGTGTTTGATCCTTGTGCTGCCAGCTGGGAGATGCCATGTCTGTGCCCATTCATGCTGCCCATGGGCCAGTTCTGCTCCAGGGCATCTGGAGAGTGCCTGGCCCTGCCCCTCTGCCAGCTGATGGCCACAGCATTTCTGTCCTGGCTTTCAGAGGTACAACTCACCGAGCAGCTGTGAGCAGAGCAGAACAAAGTGATCGCGTTTGTCCATTTACTAAAGCAAATCTGTGTGTTGTGCCATCTGTTCTGCAGTGACACAAAACCCTGAGAGCTCTTTGGAAAAGGCAGAGAATATGTTCAGGAACTATGGAAAAGATGGATGTGAAAATAAGATGCTGAGATTTGTTAGGAGCCTAGGTAACACCAGAACAGACCAAATACAACAAAATAAACACTTGAAGTAGCAAACACAAGAAAGAAAACTGCCTTCAAGTGGGGAAAAGCACTTCATTGGATTTTTCTCTTGTATCTTCCCCACTGCCTTTCATATATGTGGCCATTTTTTCCCAGTGATTCTACTCAGGAGAGCAGATCCAGAAGGTATTTCACAGCTTGGAAATGTGACAGTGACAGTGCTGTGACAGTGCAGCAGCCCACAACGCCTCACCCTGCCATGCCAGTGAGGGGGACTGGTCCCTCCTGGCTGATGAGAGGCCCCACACAGCTCAAGGTGACACTGGCTACCCCAGCCAAGCATCGGGCCTCCTCTACCTGCTGCCAGAAGTCACAGCTGTGATCCAAAGCACAGCTGTGTGTCTTTTTTCAAAAGCCAGGAAGGAGAACTGCAGACTGTGCGAAAAATGATAAAATCTGGAAAACTTTTTGCAACAACCTTTATATCTCTGTGAAATTCCTGCTTCCTGAGAGTTCAGATGAATCCCATGAAAGTCTAATTGTGTTAAGCTCCTTGTTGCAGTGCCATGGCTGGACAGGGCTGGTGGCCGTGCTGGTGGCTGTGCTGGTGGTGAGCAGTTGGCAGAGGGGGTTAACCAACTCCTTGCGACACAGTAGAGCATGGACACCACACAATGAGGTATCCCACACCTCTCCTGCTTTGTAAACTGAGAGTCACTGTCTGGTTGGAAGTGACTCTCATGCTGAGAGCTGCCTGGAGCATGAGACTTTTCTGGTAGGAGTGAAAAGGGCACCATTTGGATCATGCTCTGGACTTGGTCATCAGGACATTTGGTTTCCCATCTCTGACCCAGAGTTCCTACATGTCCTTGGGCAAGTCATCCAGTTTACCCTCATCTCATTTCCCCAGTGAGGAATGGTGGATTGCTTTCCTCCAGCACGGTGCTGTGAGGCTCCGAGGAGTTGGCAGTTACCATAGAGATGAGGGACCTAAATAGAATTTGAAACCTGTTGAAGGAGAGCTGGAAACCTGACAGTGTTACCAAAAGAGCAGCTTGGCTTTGGCCGTGCTGTGTGGGGCAGCTACAAGAGGTTGTAAAGCTGTCACAGTAGGTGTAAGTCCTGTGAAACCCAGGTCAGCTGGAACACTGACTTGTAAAAACAAAAAGCTACTAGCACAAACTCAACCCGTAAATATGAAGTAATATCACTAGATAAATAAATAAACTAAAAGAGATTTTCTCTTTAGGATCCTCTGGGCATTTTCATTTAATAAAGTCTTTTGGTCTGGCAGGAGTCCAAGACCAAAAAGTCCAGACCTGCTTCTGTTCTTTCTGGGGCACCCTGGAGCTTCTGAGGCTCCTCACTGTTTGTATTAAAGGTCTTTAATTTGCTGTAAGATGTCAGCTGGAGAATAAAAACTGTAGAGTTACTCTGTGATTTGTTTTAGACAGGGGGAGGCAGGGGAAAGGATATTTAATCTAATTGATACTCTCTTTATTGTGAAATGAAGAGACGACTTTCAGATTGTCCTTATTATACCATTAATTGTGCTTCTCTGTCCTTCTAATTCATGTTAAAACAAATATTTAACATTTTCAGTCTCCCTGCTGAAATGAAGATGATTTTGAGATCCTGGTCATTCCCATTCAATTTCTTTGGAAACATTTCAGTTTGGTTGTATTTGCAGGCATCCTGCATCCAGTGTTTTCAGTGCAGCTATAGCACTGACTTGTGTAACAACAAAACAATGCCATCTGTCTTGTCTTTTTTTATCCCATATTTAAACATACATTTTCTAAATTTTCTGGTTTGGTGCTGACTTTGTAGAGCGAGAGTGAAAGGAAATAGTTATTGAACTTGCTGCAATAGTTGTCCACCCCTCACCTGAGCTGGAAGTAGCTAATTTAGAACTTGGTAAGATGCGTAGGTTGGTTAAATGTTTCTAACAAAGCATTTTAGTTTTTTGTCAGTGTTATCTTCCGTTTGACAGGTTCCTGTGCATTCCTACCTTGGTCTTTTAGAGTTCTGTCTCTTGGGCTCCTGATAGCACTATTTCTAATCTAAATTGTGTAGCTACCAGCAAATTCAAAGTGGAAATGCAAGGATTATGTTGACTTCCTTTGTAATTTTTCAAAAACATTTGGAAATCCATTGTGAAGCTCAGTGGATCACTGGTCACATGGCCACAACTCACAGCCAGTGTGTAAGTTTACCTGTCTGTGGGATAAGTGTGAGTTGGTTGGAACCTCTGTTTTCTGGATGAGGGGTGTTTCCTGTCAGGCTCTGGATGCCCCCAGGTCACTGCTGGTTATCCTCAGTAGCACCCTTGGTGCCCTCAGCTGTTTTGTCCTGTGCTGGATATTTGGTCCTCCTCTAGACAGGACTTAGAGAGACAATTGCAATAACTGACTTCAGTTTGAGTGGTGGAGTAGGTACAGATTATCTGATAATTTCTTTTGAAAACTAACAATTTTTGCATTTATAGACATAGATGACTGGCACCCTTACTAGAATATTTCCTCTGACCCAGATTCCTTGTAGTTCTTACAACTGTACTTTGACCACTGAGTTTGAAAAGTTTTGAAGCATTGTTGTTGGCTCAAGAACTACAAATGTTTTTATTTTTCTTTGTTTTGTTTTTCTCCCTGCCTAGTAATCAAAATTAATAATATCTGTTTAGTTGTAAAACAATCCCATGAAATTTTAAAGATAACTTCAAGTAAAAAAGCCACATCATTTTCTAGTAGACATATAAATTATGGAAACCACGCCACCTCTTGAAGAACTTCCTTAATATCTTCTGTAGTAATAGTATTGTCCAAATAAACACACACGAGTTGTAAACTTACCAGAATGTGTGGTGGTGCTAACCCAGCTCTACTGGTGTGAATATATTAGCCCACTGACATATGGTGTGTAATTTGATTTCTAGTAATTCTGAAAGATTTACAGGCTGACTTATGCTTCTTGCTTTGCCTTTATTTTCCATACTCTCTCTGTTCCTTTACAGGCTCCATTTGACTCAATGTATGTTGTGTCAAGCTTCCAACTACCTGAGTGCTGTTGGATATCAATTTCTATTTATTTTGGGAAAACAGACACTTTTCTTTTAACTTTTGCCTAAGAGTATAGGTGCTTTTCCAAAATGAAACATTACTACCAGCCTACCTTCTACTGAAACACTTGCTATTTTTTCAAGGTTCTACAGTTGTTATCTAACTGTGGTTTTGTCCTTTAGAGTTTTGTCTGTGTAATTTAAGTCCTTTTGTACTTTTTGGAGTATGGTGAAAAGTTAATGGTTACTGGAGCCATAGTCTAAGCAACAGAGGGAACTTTCTTATTCTTCAATTCACACAATATTAAACTGTTTTATTAGTAGCTGCAACCTTGGAGAGAGGAGAAAAATATCTGGAAAAACACAAACAGCAAAAACCATGAAAAAATGGAGGTGGTCAAAATGAGGGAAAGAAAATCACGTGAGCCACACTGTGTTTGATTAGATGTCCATGTGAGGCCTTATCTTGTCTTCAAAACCAGCCAGCAGTGAGTGATTATCTTTGGTGTCTTAACCTAGCTCATGTTTGATTTTGTTTTTCCAAGGACATAGATCAGCATCTACTGCTGAGCTCCCTGAGCCTGTTTTGGACTCAGCTGATGTTCTTTATTTTTTCCTCTGGAGAAGTCTGCTAAAATGTCTTTGTTATTTTATGATGCCTAAGCCTTGGTCCTTGAACTGTAGGTGCTAGTGCAGTGTAAACAATAAGGTTTGGTAATTTAAAGATTTTTAAGGACAAGTTTTGAGCTGGTTTTGCATAAGACTGCCTATAACATTGCAGGCTAAAATTTCTTGTCAGAGTTTCTTTTTTTGTTTGTTTCCTGGTATGTCCAAGCTTTTCTCATCAAAAATTCTTATTCTTTCTATGCTTTCAGATCTTGGAGTGTTATCATATGCCTCCCTTCGTCTTTGTCATACAGACAAATAGTGCACATTAATTCTTTGATTTAATCCTTCTTAATAAGCCTGTTCCTCCAGGGATTAATTATTTCAGTTTCTGTACTGTATCTTGCACTTTGTTGACATCTTATACTGGGAGCCTACAACTGAGTGCAGTATAAAATTGAAAGCTCATCTCTCATTAGGTTTTCGTGCTCTCATTTGAAAAACTGTTTTCCAGGTTCATTTCTCCAATACGGGGTAAGAGAAAGAAGGTTAAAATAAGCCTGGCTATAGGATGTGAAAAGAAAAACAAGCCCCAACTGCAGCAGTTTTCCTGCACCCTTATGGGCATCCTGTTAGAGTAAAGCTTGCATTTAGCAGAGAAGGACCCTGTCTGATTTCCAAGCCACGAATCCAGACCTGTGGCTGGGTTTGGGTCATGAGCTGTTGCATGGAACTGTACGAAGTGTGTGTGAGATGCTCTCTCCCACGTGGGAGTTTTTACCTGCTGGGGGTCTTGCTTTCCCTGTGGTAGCAAATGTCAGAGGCTGCAGACCAGGGGCCCCAGGTTCTGCCAAGGGGCACAACTTCCTTAGGAGGGGGTTTTGGGGTGAGCTCCCTGAACCTGCCCACGGTGTGGCTGTGTGGGCACTGGGGCTGCTGTCCCAGGGTGGGCTGGCGCTGGGAGGAGCAGGAGATGGGAATGGCCCCAGCCAGGGCTGGATCCTGCTGCCCCACAGCTTGTGCTCTGTAGTTCACACGCTCCTCTGGAATGTGAAATGCTGCTGCACAACATTTTCCTAAGGGAAGAGGCAGGGTTTTTATAAGATAATTTGAAATTACTCTAAATGCTGAGTTTCCACTCAAATGAATTTAATATATTAAACTTTTTTTTAATATAGTATATATTTTTTCTGCATTTTTCTGTGGTCTGGACTTTTTTATCTTGTTTATCATAGCAGAGACCTGGACTCTGTTTCCTACCCATTAATGGATCTGTTCCAGCCCTGCTGCAGACAGTTTTTGGGAGGGCTGCAATGGTGCTTTGGTAAAAAGTCTTTGGCTTGTCTTATACAGAATATCAGACTAAACTGCTTTGGTATTTATGAATCCATTTATAAATTCTGGCCGTGAGATTTATGAATGTGACACCCATTGACTTAAGTGGGTGGTGACTTGTGCCTTAAGCAAATATATTTTTGAAAAGAAACTTGTGTAGCAACTGTCCCATTTGTGAGAGTTTGAGCTGAAGAGCTTTCCAGTTGGACTTGTTTTGTTTTCTTGCAGAATGTCAATTAAATTTTATTGCTGAGGGTAGGACTCAACTATGTGTTTTGTCAAAGTGTCCTCAGAAATGCTTTATTTCAAATGGTTCTGTGTGTCAAAATTGGGGAAGTTAATCTTTTCAGATCTTGCTGTTAACAAACTCATGGATTTGATATTCATGCTTTTCCTCTGGAAAGATTAAAGTTGAGAAACTCTGTTTCAGGGCACTGTAATTACTATTCCCTGCTCGCAACAACAGCAATCAGGTTTACAATCCCCTGAGTCTGCAAGATCTGCCACATTTATCATTTTCATTCTTAACAGCTATTTAATAACTCACCTGTTTCCCACTTGGAATTACACATACCTGTGGACATCCAGCCTAGAGACTTTCCAAAATGTTCTTGCTTATGCATTATTTTAGCTAAAAGAGCTGCTTGTCTCTGTTTGAAAAGCTACACAACTGTAACACTTCTGCAGCTGGGCTCATTGGAGATGAGGCTCCTGCTGGTGGTTGTGGAGGTGTCCGAAAGGTGGAAGCCAGCCTGGCAAAGATGCCAAGCTATTTCCTGTAGAGCAGCTGCAGGGAGATCTGCTCTGAATTTGTCTGCTTCAGAGCTTCTGTTGTACTTTTGCAGGCTGTGCTCTGCGAAAGGAGTATCTGTGGCAAATACAGGAAGTGGTGGGTTTGTATATTACCTGAACTTGTTGAAAATGAGATTTATCTCCTGGGATCTTTGAGGATTCATAGGGGAATGGCTGCTGGGATGAGGCAGGTTGTAGGGGACAGAGGCAGGAGATTTACTGGAGGGAAGTGCTTGGGGTTGTGCCCTGGTGTGCTGCTGCTGCTGGCCCTGGGCAGGCGCTGAGTGACAGAGGTGAGAATTTGGTAATTTTGTTGTAAAGGCAGAGAAGTTGGGAGCAATGTTTTTAGCATTGCTCACTGGTGAAAGCCAGGCACTTGGGCCAGGATCCTTGTCTTGAAACCTGCTGGCATTGCTTTGTGAAATCACTTTGTGTCTGTTTTCTTGATGGTTCACTGAGAATGAGACACAGTCTGTCTCACTACTGTGTCTCTTAAAAACCACAGAAAACCTTTTTGAGTTTCTAAAATGAATTATAACATACAACTGCAAGATTTGGGTCCAGATTCCCATCTGCTATAAACTAATGCAGCTCTCTTAACTTCAGGTTATATTGGCTCAGATTTGTCCCCCTGCTGTTATCAATCACACCTGCAATTGTGTAGTGACTAAGCTGGGTTCTGGGGACAAAATTTTATTTTTGGTAACAGTGGAAGTCTGTAGATGCATGAATGGATGGATCCCCATCCTCCCTTGAGCAACAAGGACTGTGGAAAGCAGCCTGCCATGAAAGAGCTCCTAGTAGCAATAGCTCCTGTATGGTGCTATTCATTAATAGATCTCAAAGTGCAGTAAAAATGTGACCTTATCCCCATGCAGATGGTAAACGGGGGCCTGAGGAGCACACAGCCTCAATAGGGTGACCCAGAAGGCTCTGCCTCTCTGTCAGTCTGGCTGTGTAATTCCTATGTGTATCCATAATTATTCACCCCCTTAATTTTTTTGAGGTTATGTGAAAATAACTTGACTTAACTGCAAACCACCTTGAAAAAGAAAAGCTGAAAAATACTAATAGTAACAAAAAAATATATGATCAGTTGACAATTCTCTTCCCCATCCAGCCTGGGCCTGAACAGACCAGTGTAGATTGAGAGCAGCAGCAGCATCCAGCACAATAAGTGCCAGCATGTTTCAAATATTTGCCACAATTCCTTCAGTACCTCCTTTCACTGTAAAGGAAGGTGAATTTGCAGTACTGCACAATTCTTCCTCTGCAGTGCTTCAGTAGCTGGAATCATGTTCTCAAAGAAACAAATACAAATATGACATAAGAAGGTTTGGGGGGTTTTTTTGCATTGTTATCTACATGAATTAAGCTGAATGGAAGTAAAATTCCAAATGCATCTGTTCCTAAATCAATGTACTGTGTGATTGGGAATGAACACATTGCAGGAGGGAAAATGTTGAGTGATCCCACTTGGGCAGGGATGACTTTGGAAGGTCTGTGTCAGGTGCTTAGCTCTGCCACAGACTTCCTGGGTGAACTTGTTCCAGTCATTGGAGCTCCTGGTGCATCAGGTCCATTCCAATGTAATTGAGCAAATTGGCTTTCGTGCTGGGAGGACACATCTGCTGTTGTTTGGGAAAAGCATGTTCCTGTGGCTCTAAGACCCAGAGAAGGATCATGAAAGTAACATGTGGGATTTGCTTGCAAATTCTCTGCTCTGCTAATGCCCCTTTGGTCAAAGGTAGACCAGTTGTGTATTTAGGGTACAGACATGTTGATGTAGACATGCAATAAGACTTTGTCCAATATCTTGTCCTGAAAATACAAGTATTTTCCCTTTCAAGTCATCTACAGAGTAATTCTGGCAGCTCTACATTTAAATGCAAGTCTCTCTCAGACTCTCTGTGAACTGATTGTTGGGAGAATCCCATATTGCCAGTTCCCATCTGGAGTGTTCGCTGACATTGCAGGGAGTGCAAGCTCATAACCCACTCACTGAGGGTAAATATCAGATAGTTTGTACCTCGTGTTTGTCTCAAGAAAATTGTCTGTATTTCAAGACTGTATTTAGGATTTGCTCATGCAGAGGTATGTAATTTGGCTAGTTACCTCTTTCAGAATCAAATACTAAAAAAATTAGAGTTTTCTCTCTTTACACAAATGCTATTCCTAAGAGATTCTGAAGCATTGTTTTTGTAGGTTACTGATTTAATTAATTAACCAGATACACGGATTTTTTTAATAATAATTTCAGGTTTGTTCACATTTAATTTTATCTTCCTATCCATATCATGTGCTTGGAGATTAGGACGTAAATCTGCCTTTATATGGCAATAAGAAACTTCGTAAAGCTGTACTGATGAGGAAGAAAATGAACATTAATTAAACTTGCATTTGCAGGATGGGCTGAGGCTCTGGAGTCCTGAAGCAGCCGCTGCATGGGTTACTTCATTACAGCCCAGAACAGGGAGCTGTGATGTGAATGGCAATGAGGAGACAATTAAGTCGCTCACCAAGTGCAGAGCCAGAGAGACATTTAATTATCCATAGGAGCTAACACTCCAAAACCTGGAGTTTTCTGTAGATCTAAACATGCCAGGCACTTTTTCTGTCAAATTAGGCTTCTGAAGAATGTCTTTAGAAATGCAAGAGGAGCTGGGGACGTTCAGGAGATGGGAGAAGAAACCTGCTGTGCAGCTGAGCTCTGTGGTGTGGTGGCAAAGCCCTGGCAGGTCCCCCGGGCCGGAGAGGAGATCTCCATCGTGTGGGATGGGGTTAATGTCATTAACCTGGGCAGAAAGCCCATGTGGCTGTGGCCACTGCCAGTATATGTAGACCCTGTGGTCCTGAAAGCCTTGGGAGGTGGTTTCCAGAGATGCACAGGAGCCCTGTTACCCTCAAAAGAGATTTGTGGAACTCCAGACCCCAACTCCGTGTGATGCAATGGGCTCATTTGTGGATTATCAGCATAATTTGTGTCATAATTATACAGGACAGTCACTCTCAGTCTTCCTTGTGAATTTTCTTCTGTGTGGCTTTCACTTCTAAATAACCGCCTTGCTAACCTTAGCAGAGGTTTTGATTCTCTGAACTGCCTTTCCTTTTGATTAAGTGTTTTCTGCTCTAGTCTTTAATGCATATTAATGAGTGCCAAGAAGTACTTGACTTGAGTAATTCACAGCTGGGATCTAAAAGCCCTTGGAAGGAAGGCCTGGGGATGTCCCGCTTTGGGAAATAGTGGGATATTGTAGGCTCTTTGCTACAATTTGGTGCATTTCAAAGGCAAATACTTTTTCTATTAATTTATATTTTCATTAGTCACAGGACACAGTTGCTGCTGCCATCATCAATATTCCCATATTCAGCTTAGTTTCAAGTTAAAAGTCCCAGAAGAGGAGGGGAAGAGGTAAGAGCTTAGTGTTTTTTTCCAGAATTGGACTTCCTTTCCATGGAGATGTCCAATTCCATGCCTAGTTCTGAACTGCAGGGTGTCTGTGGCTGCAGTGTGGTAGTGCAGAGTGAGCACTTCTAATCCATAACGCTTGGAGGTACAACATTCCTGGGATGGGTGGCAAGTAGTATAGGATAGAAAAATGCTGCTAGCAGGTACTTTTAAGCCTTTAGTTTGTGAAAGCACCTGCTGTGATTCTGTTCAGAACTTTTGGGGAAGCTGGTAATTGAAAGGCTGATATTTGTTTTCACATCTTGTGGAGTAAATGTCCAGATGATGAAGGTCCAAAAATTTTCTGAAACCTTTCCAGTCCAAGGGAAGGCACAAGTGTGCTCAAACAATACAGCATTTATGTTTTAGTCATCCAGAGGCATTCCCCAGGAAACTGCAGCAACTTTAATGCTCTCTGTTGTCATCACAAACTTGGTGATTGTCTGACAGTGATCTTGGCATGACGGGCTGGCACAGGGGTGACGGCAGCTGTGGATAAGAACAGGACTGATAAAGGGTGAAGGTGAAGGATGTGAGCAAACCCCTGCTGCCTTGTTTGCTGCCCTATTGCTTGCTTGGCTGTGCACAACACCGGTGTTGAGTTGCTGACTAAAAGCAATCTCCCTTTCATGGTGGCTTTTTGAGGGTGTTCTGAGTAGTATCAGAAAAAATGCATTAGGCAATTTGTCTTGATCTCTTCATCTTCAAAGCATTTGACCAAAAAAAAAACCCCAGATCAGGCCTTGTAATTATCCTGCAAGACTGTTGTTATGCTGGTTCAGAGGTGGAGAAATGGAAGTAAAGAGGTTAAATGTCTTGCTCAAAGCAGTAAGGAAATATGTGGTGGAGACTTTCAGGAGCCCCACATATTTCTTAATGAATCATTTATAACTGTGGTTATATTATTAGGCAGATGACTTGAACTGGGGATTGCTGTAGGAACTCTGCATTGCCATCTAAATGAATTTTCTTCTTAAAGTCTGAAACAGCCATTCTTTCTTATTCTATTTTATTTCATGACAATATGTTGGCTAAATCAAAGACTGTGTAGGACATGCAATATATAAAAATATAAAATTCTTTTACAGTTCAAACACACATTCTTTCCCAATAATTCTGATCAAAAATAATTGATGTGTTTCTCAGCACTAAAGGAAAAGAGAAATCCCAGTGTAGTCCAAGATTAAAATGAGAAAAGGAATATTCAGCCATGCAGGGCCAGGGGTTGGGCTTTGATGATCTTTGGGGCCCTTCCAGCTCAGGAGATTCTGTGATTCTACATTTGAAGGTTAAATTCCTTCCTTTCTACACCGCAGGAGAATTTGGGGGAATGTTGCCATGGGGATGTACAGCGTGGTGTCATGTCCATCCAAGAAGCAGAGTGTAGAATGAGAGCACCTGATGATGTCCTGCTCTTTTGCAGCTTCCAGTGCCACGTGAATTGGCCTTCATGCAAAAGGGCCAGTACCAGGCACAATGATCTGCAGGAAATGGCAGTGTTTAAGCACTGTTTTATGTCTTGGGACCCAACATTCAAATGTCTTTTTCTTGTTTAGTCTTACAGCCTGTCCTGGGGTGCCACCTTCATCTTCTCAGGGAGGAGAATTCACTCTGACCAACTGTTTTCATTTCCAAAAGGCCACTATGTCCTGGAAGCTAAACAGGTTCTTCTGTCCAGTTGTTCTTCTGTCCAATCAGTTCAACTACTGATTGCAGAAGTTGCTTATCTGTTAATTTTCTTAGAAGATCTAAATTCCTCCAGACTCCCATCAGTACTCCCTGCTGCACACAGTGTACCACAGCCTTTCCCTCTGTATCCTGAATTGTGGTCTACATTCCAAACTAAGGTCTGGCATTAGCTGCTAAGTTAATATTAGTCTTGATGAATCCAAAAATACATAGAAACATGTGCAGAACCATGGCGCTTTTTTTGACTTGCAAAAGCCAAAATCATGTATTTTTCACAACAGTCAAGCTCTCAGTGTATTTCTCCTGGGTGTACATATGGCGTGTGCATCGTACCCTGTGCTGTTGAACTTGCAAATGCTTGTTCCTTCTTGATGTTTCGTTGTGCATTTATCATAAAAAGATTTCCAAATCTCTGGATATGTTATTAAATATCCAGAAGAAGTGTGTGTATAATGCAATTAGAATAATATTAAAAGGAGAGTAACATCAAGTCTGAATTTTCCATGTATTCCGTTTTGCAGTAAAAGATCAGTTGCTGTCTCTGGGTTCAGCACTTATTTTCTTGGTTGTCTTGGCTTCCTTGAGCTGCTGAGTCTGTCTCACCTTTTCTGTGTCTGATGTAGAATCTAAATTAGATAAGAAGAAACAGGACATGATTTCAAATTCATTTTCCTCTATACAAGCAGGATGGCATCAGCTTAAATTGCTTCGATATAATTTTGCTTCTTTAATCCTTCCTCTTCAATCTGTTTTTGTATACATTATATATACAGATTCTGGGACTGAAAATCTTGCCTAATGTAAGTTAGGACATGAAAAATGAACCTGACATTTTTCCAAGGAGGGAACCAGTGAACAGACTGTATTTATAGCAGTAGGAATGTAGTTTGCTGCTTGTAGAAGAAAAATACGTGTTGCATGAGAACTTTAGTGCTGGAATATGATGAGTGTGTTTAGATGTACTTGTTTCAAGTGAGGATACTGGGTTCAAAGGAGCCAAACTGGTTCCTCTGGAAGCTTGAGGTAGGGCTTCACTCAGCAGGGGATTTAGGCTCCCAGAAGCTCAGATAGCAAGATGGAGAATGTCACAGTGCCAAGTTTGAAACGGCAGTTTCTCCAGGATCATCACTGGGCAGAGTGGGATAGAACTTGATGAAGGAGCTTCTGAAGGTTGGATCTGGAACAATTTCATTTGTGCTAATAGTAAGACTTCCTGTCTGCAAGCTGAGAGTTCACTAGCTGAAGTTCTCAAACACAGATGTGCAAACATGCAGAAAAAATTGATCCAAGCCAACCATCTCTGCAAGCAGCTCTTGGCTGCTTTGACCTCCTGCAGTTGGGCAGGACTGCAAGAGGAGACAAGCCTGGGTGATCCAGGTGCCCAAGTTGTTTCACCAGCATAAAGATGATAAGTCCTTTTCTTTTTTAAAGTTTTCAGTCTTTATGAGGGTTTCCCCTGAACAATGAGAATTGCTCGAATGAGGTTCCTTTGAGGTGCACTGTAGAAGTGCAAATTTCTATTTTCATTGCAGGATATCTGGTCCAGTCTGAATAAGTTTGGGGTTTTTTTAGCAATGCACTACTGACACTCAAACTAGTTGTGGCTAATTATTGAAAGATTATTTTGTTGACTGAACCCTTTGTGTCAAGGGGGAAATAATCACAAAGCTTAGCCACCTGAATGTGTAAGATTCAGTATTTTTCTCTCTTGCTTCTGAACAGAAAGGCTAACTACATCTTTTGACTGTTGAACTGCACATCAGGACCAGCTTATGGCATTGATCTGATCCTTGATTCAACAGAAATAGTAAACACTGGAGTGGTCTGGGCCTGATGGATAGCTAAGGTCATAGTAACTTTCATTTTAGCTGTTTTTTAATGGACAGGGTTATTTCCTAGACAGGTTCTTAGAGCTATACTTGGCTTACGTGGCTCAAGGAGAAGTCCTTTTGGTTCAGGGATGTACCTTTTGTCCTTTCTTGTCAGGTTGGGAAAATGATGCTTCATTTTGCTCTAATAAAGGATTCACCTGGTTTCCTTTCTGCATCCTAATTGCTCTCGAGAGAGCACTAAAGTGTGCTTAAGCATATTGTAACTGTTTACTCCCAGCCTCTGCTGTATGTGCAGTAATGCAAAGTGTTCAATCTCTGCCCTGTCGCTGCAGGCTGGCATGATTCGCACAGACAAGGACGAGTTCTTCATCGAACCCCTGGAGAAGGGGGCCCAGGAGGAGGAAGAGGGAGGAGGCAGAACACATGTGGTCTACCGCAGAGCAGCTGCCAAGAAGCAGCTCCCAACTGAGAACGTGGATACCGTGTACAAAGGTAAGGCAGGCTGTGGGATAAAGTGCAGCTGAAGGCTTGTAGCCAATGTGATTTGCTACCTCTGGCTTTTTTTATACTTCAAAGTGGAAATGTGTTCTTCCACCTGCAAGGAGGGAAAAGTAGGGAAGGAGTTGAGCACTTTGTATGGGCTAAGCAAACATCACAGCAGCCAAAACCATCTCCAGGATGGTGGCACTGTCTTTGCTTTGAAGAGTTTCCTTGGCTCCAGACATGGCCAACATAAAGTTGTGTGTCTCCCCAGGCCCTGGGTCAGAGCAGAGGAAGGGGAGGGTGGGTGTCACAGCAGTGCAGAGGTGGCTGTGCCTGCTGGGACAGGTGGCAGTGCTGGCTTTGCAAAGGCTGTGTTGGAAGGCTGCAACAGCAACACCAAGTACATGGTACATGGGCTTCATTGACAGTGTCTTCACTGGGCTGGATTAGTCCCCAAGGGAAAATAATGGTATCTTCAGTATGAGCACAAACTTTCTTGATTTATTTATGTGTTGCCAAGTGTGGAATTTAACGTACTAAGTATGTGATAGACAGTGATGGAATAACAAGAATTAAACATAAACACCCATTCTGTGTAGTGTTTTCTATTTCTCTGATAACTGCTTGGTTATTGCACCTTTTTTTCTGAATAAATAAGGGATGCGAATCTGCTAAGTGGATGTTTTGACAGCTGATGTTAACACTGAAATTAACTGGGTCATTTGAGTGGAAACAACAAAATAACTACATTTTGTTCCAAATGTGTGTACCAAACTGCAGAGTTATTTGTCACTCATACCCTAGTATTATCTTATTTCAGTATAATGGGGTTTCAAGTATAGGAAGGAAGGAACAGAGAACCACAGGGGTGCAGCACTGAAATTAGGGCGAGGTGAACAATATAAATTTCTCAGTGTTCAGGTTAGAATGAGGATTAAAAAGAAAGCAAACAATAACATTCACTTCGGAAGTGACCCGTGAATTTTGTGACTGACACAGTGTTTTGCTGGGTTCTTCTGGTTGCCTTTGTACTCACTGTGGAGCAGAGCTGGGTATTGCAGGAGTCTGAGTGTCACAGTCCCAGAAGGATTGGGTGGTAGGTATGATGGAAGTTGCTCTATTAGTAGATGTTTATAAAATTAGTTTATGTTGGAAAATACCAGCCGCTAACTGTGTTTCCTCTTAAACAAAAGAGACTTGACGTTGTTCACACCTTATGGCTGTAGTTTTGGTTCTGGACGGTAAATATTTCTCAGGAGTAGGAGGCTGGTACACAGAAAAGCACAAACTGTAGATCAGCTTCAGTTACTGGCACCTGGTACCTGCTCGAGGAGGGTCTGACAGCAGCGTCTGAGATGCAGCCTGTACCTGCCAGCAAAGCCACATGCTGTGTCTGATGCCACCAGACTTGGTGTCTGTCACCTCACCTGTGTCAGGGCTGGAGTTTGTAAAATCTGGTAAAAAGGCACAAGGTAATCACAGCCACCAGCCAGCACTGTGGGATTGAAAAGCAAAAGGGAGGCTGAACTGGTGCAGGCTGGGCTGCGATGCAGCAGTGACCTTGTCTGGAACAGCAGGTGTTGGGCATAGGGAGGAATAGCTGAGATATTTCAAATTTTTAAATGAAAGGAAAAATGCTAAGAGTAGTAATCTTCCCTTCCACCCCCTCACCTTTTGATTTGTAAACTTGATTAAATAGTTTTTATTTTAGAAAAAAACCCACTCTTACCAAAAATTGGTAAAAATAAGAACTGTACTGTAAAGGTGATTTTTTTCCATGAAATTGTCTTTGCCTTTAACAAAAAAAGTGAACAACCACTCAAAAATGGTTTGTTCTCTACTTTTTATTAAACCTGGCTTCCCACCTCTGATTGCTCTAGGCAAAAGGCATGGACAGGATGTGCTTTCAGAAATTGTAGTTTTATTTTCCACTTGGTCTTTTTCCAGAATGCATCGAGTTTTGGTTAACAAACACCAAAATATTTAGTGATTTGGCATTGATAAGCACACTCCGCTGTGTGTTTCCAGAGTGCTCTAAATGGATCGATGGGCTGAGTAGGAAATACTTTGCAGGGCACTTTCAGCATGCTGTATCTATTAAAAAAAAAAAAAAAAGGTTAACCAAGAGCACTCCCCCTCTTTCCAACATCCCTGGAGACAAATGCATTGTTGCCAAATCCCATAAATTTACATGTGATGAATTGTAACACTTGGACTATTTTTAAAGGTCCAGCCTCCAGGAATCTTATGAATATGTGATGATTTTTTTTCCCTAGGTGAGCTTCTGGTTCTTTTAACTGCTGATAAAAATTTGTAGTTTCTGGCTGTGTAAATATTTTAAGGTAATGAGTGACACAAAGTTTATGTATTCCATACTTTTTAAAACAGCATCTTTCAAAGTCCCATGATATGTTAATTTAATCCCATGATTTGGGAGGGGATTGTGAGTCATGATTTTTGAATGTTTTGGTTTGGATAGATAAATACAAATTCCTTATAAATATTCCTATCTCTGGCACTCTTTCCACAAGAAATAGGACAAGCTGTTCTCTCCTCAGCGAAAGAGGAGGTGAAGGAATTGAAAACTCCATGAACTTGGAGTTGAGAGGGTCAGTCACCATTTCAAGGTCTTGGGTCTGCAGTGGGCAGTGGCCACGCTGCACCTCACATGGCACAAGGGTTTGGGATTTACTACTAAATGCAGTTATTTTGGAGGGTGGCTTGTTGAAGAATTCGATGCCCAAGTCAATGTGCATCCCCCATGGCTGCCCAGGCAGAGAGCTCCAACACAGGGCTGCAAGACAGGGGGACAGAGGTCCCTGAGGCTGGTGGGCAGCTGAACTCCCCAAAAGATGGCCAGGACTAATGGAAGATCCATCGACGGCTTGGGAGTGTGGATTCAAAAAAAAAACCAAAACAAAAACAACCAACCAAAAAATTGCATTTTCTGCACCACAGAAATTCTAGATTATGTCAACAGATGTGGTGAGATGGACCTGACAGCAGGGTTTTTCTAGCATTTTCCATGCACTGTTATCTATCTTTTATACTGTAATAAGAAAAATCGAGATTTTATTCCATCTCTCTAGAAATGATAAACAAACAAACAAACCCCAGAACCTCCTAAGCCCTGCAGAGATCAAGGTGTGCATCTTGTGTTATGAAGGCTCTGCTGATGTGCTGGGTTTTGGGAATGTGCTGGGAGAGATCTCCCCTGCCCTGAATTCAGACTGTGCCACGTTTGCTTCTGCATTTACGTAAAGCATTATCAGAAGATTGGGAAATATAACTACTTGTTTTGGCAACCTGAAGCATTTGTTTTGACTGGTGTGGGATTATCTGGGGTTTGGGAGAATCACGGAGTATGGGGTGTAATATTTCTGCCTGTTCTTCCCCTCTCAATGCTATTTGTTAATGTACTGGAAAAATGTAAGCATCATATTTTAGGCAAGTAATAATCTTCAGCAGAGTAGTAGTGGGAAAGTCTGTGTGAGCTCACTACAAATTAGGCTAATTGTTTCAGAAAGAGAAATATTTTCATGTAGTGGCTGAAATATTGCAGGTGTGGTGAGAATAAATCCTATTTTCTCTGGCAAGTGCTTTTAGTGCTTGCATACATATAATTTATCTTCCTCTAGATAAAAATAAGGAGCATGTTGAACATATTTTAATATTTCCAGTTGAATTCCTTCTTACAAACATAAGAAGCATTTCTTGATAGCAGTAAAACTACCTACATAATAGAACTGGAATGAAATAGATAAGCTAGAGTGAGTTGTTTTTTCTTGAAACTGCTGGATTTTGTTTAAATGTTCTTTGGATGTTAACTGAAGAGATGGTAAGTATTTAATTAATAGTTATGATGAGGCCTGGAAAGCCAGCTTGATTTTTGCCTCTAAAGGCAATCTGATTATCAGGCTTGTAAGTTTTAATATCACATTTCCCCAGCTAAATTACTGTGTCTGTTATGTTGATCAGCTGAGAGGAAATGATTATACTAAAACTTCCTTAAGGTTTGCCTTTTCTCTAAAAATCGTTGTTTAGATACAGTGCTCTGAGTTTCATTGTATTACTTGATTGATGAGAAACAGAAACTCAGCTTTAGTGACAGTTTTATTTACCGTGCAGATGACAAATGATCTTAGCCAAGAACAGTTTATTACTGATGAAGACAGTAAGATAACTCCCCAAATGTGCTTAAACCAGAAAGTTGCTGTTTGTGTAAGTGCCAATTAAATCCCTTGGAATGGCCAAACGCAGTCTGACACAAGTCCCATCATGAAGAGCTCTGGGCTGACAGGGTGGACAAACCCACAGCCTCTGCTGGAGACTTGTGACCCCTTCCCATGGCAGTACCTGGGATTGCTGGAGGTCAGGAACCTGCAGAGGGGTTGTGCCTTGGTGCTGAGTGATGTGATTGTTAAATGTGACCCCGTGATGTACTTCCTGAGGCAAACCCCATAATTGTTTTGTGGTTTTTTGGTAAATTTTTCAACTCTTTCCTTTTTTTTTTTACATTGAAGGGTTCTAAAATCCCCGTGGCATAAGCACATGCCAGTCAGGTAAAAAGAAGAAATAATTTCCTGCTGCTACTCAAGGGTGGTAGCCAGCTTCTTCCTGACAGACCCAAACCTCGTCAGAGCAGAGCTGGTCCTCAGTCCTGTCACTGGCATCCCCTGGCCCTCCACTATACAAAAGGACAACACTCTTTGACGTTTAGGAACCCTGAAAAATTAGGGGCCAATTCAGCAGGAGAGAAATCCATGTAAATTTAAGCTGAAACAACCCCTTTCTAGAAGTTTTTTGAAAAGATGAAAGTTAAAAATATGATAAAGTTGTAACAACTCACTTGCCAGAGCTTTGCAGGTTTTGGAGATGATATTTCAGAGGAAGACTCCTCCATCATAGTCCATCAAACTGTCAATGCCATTGATTTACTAATGTATTTAAATTACTCTTTAGAAACCAACGTGCATCTGGTGTATATTTTTCTGGATTGCCTGAAACAACTCAGATTGGCTGCTGGCTGGCCGGTTGCCATTCTAATTTACACAAACTTTCCTGGTTACCTTTGCAGGGGAACAGTTTCTTCAGGAAACTGAAGTTTCTCCAAATTCAATCAATATTTCCTCTCAGCCTGCACTCTTGCTGATTAATTACTGTTCCCTTATTTTGCAGTCAGTAAGACTCTGATGACAATATTTTTTGTCTCCTTCCTACATCATCTGTGCATGATAAATACATCTGTCTTTCTCTCCTGTCTTGGGTTTTCTCTGAATTCCATATTGCAGATTCATGGGTGTTTCTGGGAAGACTGAGAATTCAGTTGCAAATCAGCTTTTGATTCAGAAGCAAGGTTATGCTCATGGAAAAAATGAGACTTCAGAGAGTGAGTGGTCTCAGGCCATGGGGCCACCCATGTCAGCCATCTGCATTACAGCTGATGAGGCAGTTCTTTGCTAGCACAGGCAAATGACATCCTTGCAGTAATTTTGGGGAAAAATCTAAAGGTTTCTACTTTTATAACAGTGCAGTAAATCATGTGGGATGATAGGTGAAGGCTCATGAACAATGCTCTTAAATGTACTTGATGGGAAACGCAAGGAATGCACTACTCCCAGTGATTCTGGGGTAGTCAGTTTCAATTTGCCTGGAAATAAAATTATTATGAAATTAATTGAATTTCTTTTTCCTTAATATCAGTAATTTTGCTCAGTTTTTTTTTGATGGGGGACGTGCTCATGTAACTAAAGATGCGTGGTGAGGCATATGCATATCAGGACCACAGCAAAGCTGTGTGGGCTACCTTTGCAGTGGGCTTTTTTGAATTTCGGAGTGCTTTAGGAAGTATATTGCATCTTCAAAGGATTTTTCTTTTAATTAAACATCTCCTTTTTCCAGGTGCTCTAAATCGCTTCCAGAATGATTGAACATTCATTAAATATTTTCTCATTATTATTTCTTCATGATATCAAATCTGTAGTTGCTGCAGCACAATTTTGTTTCACCAGGAACATCAATCCTCTTGTACAGAGGTAAAAATTGGTGGGGTGGCCTGGAGCTGGAGCAAAGCTGCCACCTGGTTCAGCTCCACTCTGGGTTCCTGGCAGTGAGCTGTCATCTCCCTCTCCCACACACCCCACTAGACTGTAATAAATTGTTGCAAAACTATTATTACCTTCCTGGAATGCAGGGATATAATAATGGTATGTGAAGAAGCTCAGTTGCTGTATTTGTCCCTGCCTTTCTCATTAGGCAGGGACACGCAGGATCCACGCAGACTTTGAGGAAACACTTCAGTGCAGGCTCAGCTTTGAGCAGGTACTTAAATTGATTTCAGTGGGATTCAGATATGTACCTTAGGCTAAATGTTTTTTTAATTCTGAATGGGTTTCTATTGTGGTTATGAGGCAAGTTACTGGAGCAAGTTACCTCCATTCAGATATGCATCGATTAAGGGTGAACTACTTAATTATTTGTACTTGTTTAAATATCACTGATTGGCCTGTATCAACAGCTAATGTAAAAATAAAAGTAATTTAATTCTTAGCTGATGAGTTCATTTTAGCTACTCTGCTAAATTCAAACTCTGTAAGGCTCTCCAAAATGATTGCTGTGAACAGCTTACAGCTGGAGTTGAATATTACCAAATGTTGCTAAATATAACAAAATTATAATAAAGCTAATATTGGTCTATAAAACAAATTTCCAGTTCTCATATGAATACTCCTGTAAAATTTTTGTGATCAGCTCTGATGCAAGTACAGAGAAAACACTCATTTTACTTTTCACATCCTTCTATCAATTAATTCAGCTTTGGGGGTGTGTGAAACTGAGGTTGATAAATCACCTGTTTGTGTTTACATTTAGTCAACACTTGTTTATAAAACATTTTTAGCAGATTTCATTAAAGTTCATTTTTATTCTTCCTTCTAAGATCCATTGATCTCACAATCCTTAATGGATTTACCCTCTCAGTCTCCTGGGAGGAAAGAGAGAAGAAAATATTTGCCTTTTGGACAAGGGTAACATAAACCTTGTTTTCACTGCAAGCTGACTGTGTCTTGCTGGTAAGAGCCCTGTGGAAGGGCAGAGTTCACTGGAGCAGCAGTTGGGAAGTCAGACTTTGCCTCCAGAGCCTCAGCAAGAGCTCTCATGTGTGAGGGTGTGCAGCCGCCCACAGGCGTGTGGGGAGGTTTGGCTTATGAAAATGTATGTGCACACCCACGAGGTTTTTGCAATTTCACATTTACTGGTGTGTTTTTCTGTGAAGTGTCATCCTGTTGGGGTTTGTTTATTTACAAGCTGTGTTCGTGTTGTCCAACCCGCTGAGAAAAACAGAGGATGGCAAGGATCCAGCAGGTCCTGCCAGGCTCAAAGAGGGAGAAACGTGTTCACAGAAAGACCTTAATATTCTGTCCTGACAAACTGAAAGTGTTCTGCAACCCGTATCTCTGTTTAGGAAATGGATTCTGAACGTGAGAATTCAAAAATATGGGTAGCATATAGTGTTTGCTGTTTTGTACCATGGGCTTCAAACTCTGTGTTTAATAACAATACACAAAATAGCATCTGGTAGGCATCACTAAAATAAGCTCTAGTAGAAAATGCCAATAAGCATTTTTAGTTTAAAATGTTTTCTGACAAAAAGTGGCATAAATTTTGTCTGCTGTCCATGATAATGATGATGCAGTGGTTTGATGAGGCTGAACGACATCATCAAGTGAAAGTGATGGGCAAGCCCAAAGCTGCAAGAGAGATGGATATCCTTCAAACATCTACATTTCTATCATTTCTCACAACAGGAGAGCCACATCTGAGGCCTTGTGTAATTGTCCAAGGATTAAAGTTGTATTCCAGCTAGTTCTGACTGTTCTCAGCTGTGTGCTCCTTGTGGGCTCCCCATAGCAGCAGTGCTGTGTGGTGCTGGTATCTTGGTGCTTGCAGAAGGGGTACGGAAGGGTCTCTGTGTTCATGGGGGTGTGAGCCCAGCTGAAGAATGAGAAACAAATGGCTTGGTCTTTTTCTGCACTAGTTTCCCTCTTTGCCACCAAACACATCCCTACAACCCTGTGTTGCTCATGAGCTCAGTGCTGGTTTAAAGGAGAACCTTTCAGTGCCCCACAGCTGCTGCTGCAGTCATCGTTGGGCACCTTCAAAGCAAAATCCACTGCCTGAGCCAAAGGGCTGTTTCTTTAGCTGACTGTGTATGTGGTGATTTATGCATCATATAATGTGTTTATTCACTGCATTATGCACTGTTCCCTTTAAAAGCTGTTCTTCCCCTGCCCTAAGTCCATAGCCAGGACTCCCCCCTGCAGCCACAAGTCCTGCATGGGGCAGTGAGACACAGCAGTGCTGAGGGAGCTTAGCAGGGCAGGCACTGCTGCTCACCAGCACTACTGCTGGGTGAACTGGCAGGGTGGAGGGCACAGAGCATTTCTCCTGCCTTTTGTGGACAGGGTGAGAGGAGGATGCAGCTTTCTGGGCCAGATCCTGCCTCTGGTGTGTGCCAGTGCAGGGATGAGCAGGGAAGCTCGTGCTTCTCTGATGTTTATGCTTTAGCCAAGCATGTGTTACACTCTGCAGGCGGTGGGCAGTACACCTGTGGTAACCCGGTGGTTGGTATGAATTAGGTGCCTGGTCTGCCCAGCCTTGATTTATAGCTAAAGCCTGTGTTGGATAATAACTTTCCATAACCATTTTGTGACTCTTCCTTTTTTTTTTTTTTTTTTGGTGTGTTTTGTGTTTTGAGTTCCCTTAGCAGTGCTTGGGGCTGCTTGGACTTTTTAGGTAAAAATAACTTTCGTTTGAAGAACAAGCAACAGCAGTGTAAACTTTCTTTTCAGCTAGTGCAAGGCTCCTTTCCCCTGTGCTTTCCTGAAATTCTAAAAGGCAAGAGTGTCTTAGCCCAGGAGAAAAACAGCAACATTTTTGATTACAGTTGCTTTGAATCTGTAACAGTATGGTAACAGTAGTGAATGAATTCCTTCTTGAAAATTTGTGCTTTTCCACAGAGCAGAAACACTGTTTTGAAACAGTGGGATAAGTGGGATAAAGCAGTAACAGAAACTGTTACTGCAAACTATGAGTGCAAACTCTGATTTTTTAAAATGATTTTGTTACAAATGATTTATAGTTATTTTTCTAAATATTTTGTCCCAAGCTGTGTAGATCATAAAGTCCCACATACATGCTTGCTGGTAATAGCTTGAATTTAAATGTCTTTGCTCATTTGAATATAAACCTCAGAAGTGTTTTACTTAATATTTGCATATTAGGTTACAAATGGTCTGTCAGTAGGACTGGCTTGGACCGTGATGTATTTTCAAGCCAAACAATGGCTATTTGTTAATGTAGAGGTGCTTTCTTGATCCCTGCAACACTGCCTGCACACACCTGCATCCTGATACTCCATTACTGAAACTTTACTATTGTAGTAAGAGCAAAGGTATGGTCTGGTAATTGGTTTAAACCCATGTAACACCATGCTAACGACAGACCAGTCCTCTCTCTCACCGGCCACAGTCTCTTGCCAGCTGTTGCTATCTGAGCCTCATTGCTGGAAGGGGTGCAGCCACCAGCTGGAAGATGTTGGATGTTCCCACAGAGCCAAGGCAGCAATTGAATCACTGCATTGCTTTCCTTGATGCCCATGGAGACCCCATGCTCCACTGGCTGCATGTCTCGAAAGAGACCCTCAGAGAGTGGCACCTGCTTCTGGTGTCCACTCGTCCCATCTCCACGCAAAAGGTGAAGTCTCCTGCAGACCAACAGGTTCTTAATTTTCTGTGTGATATTGTTGCTCAGCTCATGGAACTGCAGTGCTTCTTAATGGGTTAAATACCATGTACTTCATTTTTCAGCAGGTTCTTTGATTAAAAGCCTGGGATGCATCTTTGCTCTTCCTTTTATCTCTGAGTTTTTGTGCAGTCACTTCCTTGTTCCAGCTCTCTGGGTGTGCTCGGACCATCTGGCACGGCTCGGCTGCCCGTCAGTGTGTGCTGCTTTCAAGGGGAGAAATTATTAATCACAATCTGGATGGTGAGGGGGTTAGGGATGGGTTTTATTTCCACTTCAGACCTGACAGTTCCACAGGTAGGCAGTCCTTCAGGGAAGGTTTCTCAGCAGCCTTTTGCAGAGTTGCCTGATGGGTGTGTGAGGAAAGGCAGCCAGAAATCCCGCAGGACCAGGTGCAGGGGAGGAGCTGGGAGCAGCGGTCCTTGGCCGCTCAGCTCCACAGTCCCTCACTGCTGTCCTGCTGCAGGAGCCTCAAGGGCTGAGGATCAGCTTCTTTAGTACTGCTGGGCTCCAGACAGTTGTCCTTGGAACAAAATTCATTTCCCTGGGCTCTGCTCCACTTTGCAGGGTTTGGTAATTACAGACTGTCAATTTTAAGAGACATGGGTTATTTTTTTTTCCTGGTAACACTAATATTTTAACATTACTTCAACAATCACAGCTTTGTAAACACTGGAGTGATTATTTACAGAACATTTGAGGAAGGATTCTTTCACCCAAAGAACGAGTTGCACATAAGACATGCTCAGTCCTAAAAGTAACCTGAGAAGACAAGCCTAATGGTGGTTTCTATGCACTGCCACCTGTGGCAGTTTTTAAAACTTGTAAACTTGTCAGGTATCTGTGCACTTTGTGACCATGTCTGTTTTTCTGTCAAGAAGAACTTTTTTCCTGTGGTACATGTGGAGGCATATTGCAGTTGTTGAAGGTGTTTGCAGATTGTGAATGGTGAGAAATACTGAAAAATGCTTTGTGCCTGAAGCAGCTGCCTCCAAAACGCCCCTCCCTGCACCTCTTTCAAAAACCACCTTGCATGCTTCGCAGGGAAGGTTTACCTTGCTGCTGCAGGGCTTTTAAAAAAACTTTTAAATAAATATGAATAATTTTTTTCTTTTCTCTGTCTCATTTTTTTTTTCTTTTATGAAATATTTTAGGAATAAATGGGTGGTGTGGTTTTAAGTGATGCAGGTTTTTGAATGGGTCTTTGGATGTGGGAACTCGTGACATTTTGGAAACACCATTGTTCCACAGGTCAGCAAGCCCAGGTCACTTCATGGGAAAGCAACTGGTGTGACTAGTAGCAACAGTGCCTAAATAGGGACATGAGAAACTGCCCTTGCCTGACAATTAGAATATATGGAATTAGCAGGCTCTGAGAATTGTATCTTATGAGCTGTGTTTTGTTGTTGCTGAGTGGGCAGGAATCCTGTTTGTCTAATTGAGCTTTGCTAGATCACAGTGTTCAGAGTTCATTCATCATACTGGGTTTCTTTCTTTCTAGGGTTTTCCATTTTTAGAGAGACCTTGTTATATATAGTAATGAATACATAGCAGTTGTGCATGCCTTTTTCCCTGTGGAGGAGAGCAGAAGTTTGGTTCTCATTTTACAGAGCTCTCGTTTACATTTTATTCACAATGAAATTGGGGATGCCAAACCCTAGATATTTGGGGCTTGTATCTATTTGTTATGTGGCTTTTAAAGCAGATTTTTTCTTCAATACATCAGAAAATATATTTCTTGAGGTTTGGAAATCAGGTCTTTCAGGGGCCTGAGCTTAAAATGGTATATTGTCTAAAGCCATAGATTAAATCTCTGCTTGAGTCCTTGTTCACAGACTTGCTGGCTGTTCTTTCTGCCAGTTCTATGTAGCCTTTTCCCAGTCCCTCTTAAGAAAGTGTTGACTAAAGAGCAGGCTGAAAATCATACGTGTTAACTTTATATTCTACTTGCAAACTGAAGTATTTTTTGCTTTGTTTTTCTTTAAGCAGAGCCTCTGGAGACTTGTTAAACTATGAAATGGTTACAAAAAAGCAGCCCAAAGGCTCTAACTGAGGGTCTTAAATGTCCTAGGAAGCCCAAAAGTGCTGCTCCAACTTCAGTGGAGTAAAATATAAGAAAAGGGGAAAATCTGATTTTGAGTCTCTGTAAGGTGACTTGAATATAATTACTAAATTTCCAGGTATTTTCTGGGATATCCCAATTAAATGTGTGCAGAGAAATGGATGGTATTGACATTTCCATGGCAACCCATTGTAGAATTTCAGATATTAACCTGCAGGTCATATATTACTGAAGCAGAACATTTTTGAAAGACTGGAAAATCTATCAGTCTACTGCAAAATGTGCAGGCAACAGCATACCAACAAAATGCAGATGAGAAAACACAGGCTTTGGAATAAAATCAGAGCTTGAAAGTTAAGTGGAAGTTTTGTCTAAGACTCCAATGGTGGTGAGTAACATCAAGTGCCAGCCCCAAGGGGTGAATTTCTGCCATTTTTTGGCTGTGGATCTGGTTTGTATTTGTGGCTGGGTATGGAATAGAGGTGGGATGATTGCAAAAATGTTGTAAGAACTCTTATTATGCTTTAATTCCAGGTGCTAACAGACTTTGGGGAGCCTGAGGTGGCCCTTTGTGCTCCTGTTCCACTGGTCATTGGTGATGGTGGTGGGATTTGGGTGGGAAGGGCACATAGCTTGAATTAGTTAAACCTTAGATCTCTGTGGAGGTGCTTACTGGTCCATAATGATGGATTGCCTGCTGTTCCACATGGGAGCCTCTTACCAGACGTCCTGAAGAGAATTAGATGTTCTTTTGTGCTGCTGAAACCCTGGAGAAAAGCGCCGGCAAAGGGCAGAGCATTCCCTGCAAGGAAACTGATGTGTCTCAGCTCTGGAGATTTGCAGCAGATCAGATTGATTGCACTGGTAGGATTTACAGACCTTGTGGGTCTCAGGTCAGACAACTGAAAAGCCTGATTGTCTCTGAAGTGATGGAGGAGGCATTTCCAAGAATCTTTGGAAGAAAGAATCCCCTTAGCTAGGAGGCCACATTTCTTTCTTAAGATTACTTCAGTTTTTTCAAGTTTTTTAAAGGAGAACTTGGAGTCTTTGCAATGTGAGATGGAACTGTATTCCCACCAAATAAATTACAGTGCCTCTTTCAAAATCCCCGTAGGCAAGGCATGCTATGTGATGGCTAATTCTCACCGACCTTATACGAATGCATTTTCTGGGAACTGCCTTTGTAATAATAAATTACTGGTTGGCAAGTGCATAGGGTTCAGCCAAGCCTTGCACTTGATCCCCTTCACACTGATTTTGATGGAAAAATTTGCAGTGAGTTTAGTGGGGGTAGACCCAGTGCAAGGCTGTGGGAAACTGGATATCTGCATTTGCCTGAATTGCAAAGTGTCTTTGCTTCTGTTTAGATTAATTTTGTACCTTCTGGTTTCGTGATTTACTTTGAGATTCTGTAACTTGAAAATTATGTTAAGAGCTGAGCATTGAGAACATGACCTGTGTATTGCCAACGATGGAGTGTATGGATGGACATGATGGAATGGAGCCAGGTATTCCTAATGAAGCTACACTACACAGGTGCTTGCTCTCTAACATTCCTTTTACGTCTTTTGAGAGAGAGCAGCATCTTTCATTGCTCATGAAAATTTATCAGAACCACTTTGAAAATATATTTATTTTTCCCTGGTTTCCTGCTGTACAGATTGCAGAGGTTGTGTGCTTTGTGCTGCTTTCCAGTTGCAGCAGATGTGCTTTCACCACTTAGGACAAAGACTTGTGACAATGTCATACACATTCATCATTTGCTCAGAATTCAGGGAGAATCTTTTCATGCCTGCAGCAGCTCGGCCACCAGGAGATGGGTTTTTCCTCCCCACTTATGCTTTGTTGAAACCCTGCCTTATGTCAAGAAACACATCATTAGTTTCAACCAGTTCAGCCAATTTGTCATTAATGAACCAGATAAGAAGCTTCCGGATCATAAGTGACCAAGTTATTTGTCATGGGATTTCAGTGCTGATCCTTTTTGGTTTAATGAGCACTGTCTTTCTTCTCTCACCTGGTCAGGTGCATCTTCCTCCAGCAGCTGTTAGATGCATTCAGAGGTGGGGTCTAATTTTGTTAAACTCTATCGCTAACAACTGCACCTCCATTCCTCCTTGTACTTTCTGATTAAATAATTTTCTGAATTTTCTTTGTACAACTCTCTCTTTGGATATGCACTTCACTGTGCTCAATCTCATTATTCCATTCATAGTTTGTTTTTAATCCAATTTGCAGGAAATACATAGTGCCTTCTTTTCCCATACCGCTTTCCAAAACCCACTGCTTTGTGTGCATGTAGAAGTATCTTTTCATCCCTCTGCTCCAATTTTCTGAAAAATTCTCAACTGATTTCAATAATTGATTGAATTAATATTGGGCTGTGCTTCTGTATGTTTCTTCAGTTCACCAAAATTATTTCAGCTCTACTGTGTAGCTGCAGGAAGTCTAAAATTTTGACTCATCAACTCTGTTTTTACTGGTTGTGCTTCTAGTTCCTCTCTTTTTGTCTTGTCCAGCTGAGTCACTTTCTGTTTGGTTTCTTTTTTTAACAACAGTTGGTCTAATTTAGTTCTCCATGTGATATCTTGGTGATTCCCATGTTTTCCAGTTATCCTAGTACCTTTCAGGTTTGTCATCCACATTTTCCAAGGAACCTATCATGCCCTGTCAGTATTTTGGCCACTTCATGCCAAGATGTCATGTTGCATGAGGCCTTTTACTGCAGTCATTTTTCTTTCTCCCAGTTTATAATGAAATTGTTGGAAGAATTTGATATTGTGTCAGCATTTAGAAGAATTTCTCATTCATGGGCAAATTTGGCTTGAAACACGAAACTTTGCTCCCCAAATCCCAAACTATCCATTAAATCCAAGCAAAGCACCTCTTAATTCTGATATAGCTAAAAAGGATAGAAACACACTTCCCTGGGCACTAACACCAAAAACATCCTGCACTATTGGCCTTTCCACATTCTTCCAGAAGTCATTGTCACGTGCAAACGCTTTTCTCACTTATCACATGATAAAGGTAAACAGTTCAAGTTTTCAAAAACAAGCTTCAAGTTCTTTAGATACCCAGGAGAAATCACTGTCTTCAGCCTTTATAGACAGGATCTCAAGAAGATAATTTCATTGGTTTCGGGATCTGAAGGGAGAATCAATAAGGCACCTACAGACTTTGAAGCTCCTGGTCTGACCTCCATACTCCCATTAGCCACTCTCCTCTTGTTTCTCCCTCTCACCGTCACTTTAATGACAGTGTAAGCCCTTGGACTTCATTTCATTTCATGTTTGACTCTTAAAAAATCAAAACATAAAGTGCTTAACAGGATGTTTCAGAAACACTGCCAAGAGCTTGGGGTGAATTTCCTTCCCTTGGAAGTGCTGACCTCAAGCTGGAAGAGGAGGCTGCTGTGGAAATCCAGCTGGGATCTGCTCTCCCTTTGCAGAGGGGTCTAAAGACACACCACGGCTGCAGGTGCTTCCTTTGCTCCAGGCTCTTGCCCTTTGCAAGGAGAAAACTCCTCAGAGTTTTGCTTAGAGCGTGGCCATGTGGTGCCCTGTCCCTGCCAGCCCCAGGCTCCGCTGGCTCCCGGGCGGGTGGGGTGAGGACAGCAGCACAACTCACCTGATCCCTGGGGAGGAGCAGCTCTGGTGCATGCCCTGTGCAATGCTTCCCTGCCAGCACGGTGGGCAGGCAAGGTGGAACAGCACGGAAAGGAGCAAGGAAGCAAGGCAGGAGTGCCATTTAGTGTCTGGTTGTACAGAGAACTGTATGCTTGCAATATGTTTTACCTTCTGCTGTCAGTCCTGGTGTGAAAAGCAGCATAGCTTAATTAGGCAATGTCAAGATACTCGAATCTTCCAATCTGCCTTCCAATCTGAAGTGTTGTTCTTTGCTGATTTAGCTGTATCTTGCAAGAAGTCTATATACTTATGGCTAAATGATTGAGTTGCATGAAACACTTCAATGTCACCTGATTTTTGATGGATTTTTTATAGGACTTGGACAAATCTGTCAGGCTCTGTGGATCATCATTCTGTCAGGATGTTCCAAAAAGGGATCTGTGTGTGCTTTGACCAGAGTGAATCTGCAGCATCCAAGTTGTGTGGGATTTTAATATGCAAGAGTGGGATTTGGTGTGCTGCATGTCCTGCAGCACTGGTCCACTTACACGTCGTAATCCCAGTACATACCAGTTACATCCTGGTTGCTGCATGTGCTCAGGAGATTTCAGAGCAAGCTCTTAACATGTGAGACAAGGCTGAAGGATGTCCCAAATAAACTGGGTACATGTGTGGCTCACTTGTTCCACTACCTTGCAGCGGCACCAGATTTACCGGGCTTCTGGAGCTGGTTACCTCGTGGCCAGTGCTTTTCCTTGGAGGACTGGTTCAAAACACCTGTAGCTTGGTCAGACACCTGGAAATCTAGAAATGTAAGGCAAACAGCTAGTGTTCTCTAATTCCACCTGGGTGAAATTTCTGGGAAGGTAAAGAACAGAAGCAGGAGGAAACCTGGGTGAGCAAAATAATGTCAAAACCTTGGTCTCAAAGATGCACTGTTAGCAAGGGCTTCGTTAGGATTGTGTTTGATAAGAATCAAGTTTCAGTAGGTTTTGGATTGTGTTGTTGAATGAGATGAAGCTTTTTTTGCTAAACTCAGAATGAAGAAGACAAAAGGAAGTTGTTACTGGGTAAAGAATTTTTTTCTTACTAGAACCATCTTCCCCTGAAATATGAAAGATCCTTTCCAAATGCAAAAGTTATGCAAACATGTCTGAATATAGAAGTGAAACTGGAAAGCAGTGGGTTTCTTCTGCCAGTTTTGCAGGAGGCCACCCACAAAAGTATATCTTATTTTTTTCTCTTTCTTGTTTTGATTTTTCCCTTCTGGAAAATTACAGAAAAACTTTGGCCAAAATCAGAGCCTGTTTTGATTTTATAGCCTTTCTTATCAAAGCAGGATTGAAATGTAGCTTGAATTTTCCAAGCAATGTATAACTAGATGAAGGGGAAAAAAAAAAGTTGAGGATTTGGGGCAAATGGTTCATCACCAAGGCTCTAAGTCCTTGATTAGACTGATTCATACATAATAGCCTTTGTCTACATGAGATGGAGAAGCATGAGAAGACGATGGATGAATTTAGTCAGACTATTTGGCGTAAGCTGTTTGCCTTGCTATTAGTTGGTGCTGACTGTATTTTTGTCCTAGAACTGAGTGTTTAATAATGTTTTGCTGTGTTAAAATCAAAGTCCTGTTTTGATTTAATATTTCCAATCTGTTTTTTGGCTGTGGTATTCCCAAATTTTACTTGTCTTTAAGGGGCTGTTACTTTCTATTCTGCATTTCCACTCCCTCTGACCAAATGGGCAGGAAATGTAATTAATTTCTGTGTAACCCACTGAAATGCAGGATTCCTTGGGGAGGGACACTCTACAGTGTTTACAACCCACCCCGCTCTCCTCACATCTGTCTCTCCCTGCGCTGCTCTGCCTTCCATTGATGGATGATTTCTCAGTGCAAGCAAACCGTAGAAATGCAGCCACAATGCAAGTTGTTTATTGTTCTTTTAGATTCAGAAGCCAGATATTCCAGATCTCTGCAGCCACTTGTATAGCAGTGTCAGTATCCTCTGTCTGCTACGGAAATGATCCCCTTGGTCCTTTGGTGCGCCCTGACCCTCCGTCCCACCACTCCCTCCTGTGCATTGTTCAAACTCATTTAGCAGAATTCCAGAAGAAGAAATTCAACAATTTGCACTTGGAGCCTACATTGTAGTCTAAATGATCTCACTCCTTAAAAATGTTTTCTTGGGTCTAAGTTTAATAATTTTTCACAATCTATTCCTTGTAGCTAACCCTCCCCCACTTTCTTCTTAGAAAAAGTTCCTTCCCTTCCATGTGCCAGTGTTTTGTAGACATATAAGCTGTTATCAGGTTGTCTCAGCCATCTTTCAATCAAGATGTACTTTTTAGTTCCTGTAGATCATTATTTTTTTTCTTCATCTTTATGTAAATACAGAAATCGTACTAATGTAACCTCCTGTAGTTAAAATGATACAACCTCGCTGGTGCTGTTGTGTAACAGTTCTGTGGGAAGACAAACCCTGCTTGGGATAAGGCACCTTTATCCCAGTACCCACACTGGCGCTTGTACTGATAATTATCACCCAGGAGGTATGTGATCTAGGACAATGAACCAGAAGGATGCCTTTAAGTGAACAAAGATTTCCACACCCTTAAAACAAGAAAAATATAGCAATGGGTAGGCAGCTTGGCAGCAGAGTCCTCAGCTGAGTAAATGTGTGTCCTTGAGCAGAGTTCATGTTCTGCTGTGGTTTGGTGGTGTTGGATGGAGGAATGACTCTTATTCATATGTTTGTATTCCCAAATAAGTCTCAGTGATTAAAACATCCTGACTGAGCAGAGTTGTTTTTTATGGATTCAAAACTGGGACAAAGTAATGTTCAAATGTGGAGGCCGCTGTTAATCCTGCAGTGCTGTCTTAACACTGGGTATAGTTATTTTCTGTAAGGGATGCTTTTCCAGAGTTGTTTTGGCTGTGTGGTGTTGGAATGGCATCACATCTGGACTTTGAATTAATAAGGTTTCAGAGTTAATCAAATGTAATGAAGACTGAAACCCTTAATAATGTGAGTGTTGGATCCCTAGGTCTGTGTCATATGGAGGCTTTTTAAGTGTTGGAGTCATTGACTTCTTTCAATTACACTGGTGATGGTCCAGAACTCTTCAAGGACATTGAGTTCATTGAGGTTGCACTAAATATCTGCCAGCACAACTGAGAGTTGACTCTAATCTCACCTTTTTCTTTTCCATGTGCTAGATCATCCCAGAAAGTGGGGAGAATGTGGTTCTCTACGAAGAGAAAAGTAGCTCATTGAATGTCTGTGCTGTGGTGTATACTAACTAAAACATGGGAACTGGTGCCAGAAAATTCCTAGCTAGTATAGCCAACCTATTTCTTTAAGTGGTTTGCTCACCAGTTCACTGCAGCCTTTGCTATTAAATCCTAAATGTCGATAAGCTTTAAAGGATAGGTATTATCTAAAAAATGTTTTATCCAAAATAATAAATCCTTTCTTGTTTCTTGAAACGGTGCGGTAAAAATCTGTGTTCAATGCTAATCATGTATTAAGTTTTAGGTGTTTAGATATAAGAATCTTCTGGTTATCTGTGATTACCCTGTAAGTGGCTCTGTTGTAGTGACACTGAGAACCAGACATCTCTCCACAGAGTGTCTGTGGCCTCAATCTGATCGATCTGAGGGTACTTTCCAGTATGAATGTTTTGTTATTACCAGTAATAAAAAGATGGAGTTCTGTTAGTGCTACATCTGCGTTGCCTCCTCTTTAAACATTTGCACCAAGAAGGTTTGCCCAAGGGCAGGGCAGGCTGGCCAGGACAGGCCCAGTGGCACTGACTTGGGCAGCTGCCATCGGTGTAATCCTGGAGAAATCTACCTAAATCCTCCAAATCAGAATTTCATGCTCCCTGTATGAGGCTGGGTGTGAAATTTTAATTTGCACTTGTCAGTCTGAAGTAAGGGGAAAAGGGGAAGCAAAAAATAAAAGGCATATGATAAATTTCACACTTTCCCCCGAACAAAGCAGCGCGGTTCTTTCCTCCGGGCGCCTCAATGAATCTCCGTGTGGGCAGCTGGAAGCTGGCGGTTTATCTGGAGAAGTGGCAGAGTTGTAAGCAGAGTGGGTGGTGTCAGCTATCGCTGAGTTTACATGATGCTTCCTATTATTGAACTCGGATTTAATTTTGCTAAAAATTTGCCAAACCTTCCTGGTTTGGGCTGAAGGTTTTTGTGTCAGGTGTCTGCCAGGGCTGAGTTACACTGGAGGCTTGGGTCAGATTGGCTTTTGGCAGTGCTGTTCAGGCCATACTTAATGAACAGAGTAAAAAAGGCTCTCCAGGGAGAAGCTACTTAGGGTTTTGTTTTCTGTTTGCTCTCTAGGGTTTCCCTTCATCCCTGCTCTGATGACTGAACTTTCTCCAGGGTTTTTCTCTGATGCTCTAACTGGATGTTTCACAGCCACTAATGCGTCTATTTTTATGGCCCTCCACAAGAAAAGAGTGTTTTTTCCACACTTACAGAGGAGAGAACCAAGTAACAAGTGGCTGGAGCTTGAACTTCTCTTGTATCCTGACTGGCCCATTTGAGGCACTCTTTTTGAGTGCTTTAAACAGTCAGAACACACAGAGCAACTGTAATGCCCAGCTGCAAATTGAAGAACTTGAGGTTTTCGAAACTCCAAGGAAGATGTTTCAAGCCAGTTGACTATGGCACATACTCAGTGGTACCTGCAAAGGAAAATCTCTGTGAAGCATGCGATAGAGCAGAGTTTGCTTCTCCACACTTCTCATCTTTTGCAATGTGTGATAAAAGATATTCCATGGAAAATTATTTACTGTCCCCTCCTAAATCACGTCTGTGAATGTTTATTTCTTGCACGGTCAGGGGGTTAAATGAAAAAAAGAATATGTGAAGCTCTAGAAATCTGCATCATAATACATAAGGGCTGGGGTTCAGGGTTAGGGTCACACGAGCACTATTAAAGCATTTTCAGTAAGCAACATTTGTAGCTGAGAAAACCTTTGACACTGATGCTGTAGAAATGCTATTTTAACATGGGATTTCTATTTTTTGGTATTAGAGGGCTGACAGGATCATCTGTAATTTTTGTTTCCCATTGCTATGATTCAAAGTGTTTTCTGATGGATTTCTGGGCAGTGATTGATTCCTGAAGTATTTCCAGTGGGAGTTAACCCACAGCTCAGTGAAATCGTTGGTCTTCTCTAGCACCAGACTGCTGGAGAAGGCCTAAATAATCTATATCTCTGCTATGGATAAGTAGTATTGTAAATGTCATATTATAAATGTCTGGGCTTCTTTGACTGATTTTCCTAATTTCAAAAAATGTTTCTCTTCAAAATGCAATATCAAAGGATGTGCATTAAAATATTTAGTCACAGAATTTTTCCTTTGCTCTGATAATTTTCTAGAAATTTGGGTGACAATCACTGCTTTCCTCTGGAAAAGGACTCGGAGCATTTTGTTGGAGTCTTTTTCTGAATCACTGTCAGGAGATGCCTTTTTATCTTTGTTGACTGTCTAGAGAATCTAAGGTGAGCAGATTCCTGAACAGCCAGCTGCATCAGATGCTCCAGCTGGGCACGATGACTCACTCCATGGATAGTGACCTAGTTTGAGTTGTCTGTAGGGGAAGGTGTGTGAGAGATTCAGGGAGTGTTGTAAGGATAACAACAGCCATGGAGCTGGGTGTGTCAGGGAAATTCCACTACATCTGTGAAGTGTTTTTATAGGCCAGACCTCTCGTACAGCAGATTCCAGGATGGAAAGGAGCTCATGAAAAGCTAAGCTTTGCTAAACTGTACAGAACTGACTCGGCCTTCCTTCTGGATGCACTGAATGGGTTGTTCTTAAGGATGTGCAAATAAAAACACCAACATGGAAATATATAAAAGGTTTCTCAGTGGGGTGGGTGCACGAAGTTTGTTCAGGATTTCAACTCAAAGGCCAGTTTCCTGGAGCTATTGAGCAAAGGCTGCTGATGGTGTGCTACTGAAAAGACAGAGAAGTCAAGCACAAATGATTACTCTCCTGAAAGGACTAAGGGCAAACCACTCCATCTCATCTGCTGAGTTAAAAAGTTTCAGTTTCTTTCTTAATTCACAGAACTTATATTAAGGAATTCTTAGAGCTTATATGGGCGAGAAGGTACCTTTCCAAATGCTTCTTGTATTTACCTGTAAAGACGCCAGTGGCAGAGGGATGTCTGGCAGAATGGGAGGGCAGTACAGCTATGCTTCCTGTGGATATGGGAAAACAAAATTTAATAAATAATGTCTTTTTGTTCATTGCTAGAAATGCTATTTTATTTTAAACTCTTATCTGTATTCCATCATACGAGTTTACCAACCTGCTTTCATGCTCGTTTTTCTACAGTTAATCTAGTTTTTCCAGTTAAAAAATATTTTCTTCAAGTAAAGCAACATATGTCTAAGAAATGAAAAGACAGTTAAATTGCCTCTATATTCCACAGTTTAATTAGTGAAAATAGTGTATGCAGAGCAAAGAGATATGTTGGTTTTTGTGACTACTAGTGGGATGCAAGGTTTGACAGCTTGAATGTAGGTTACAGAGATTCCGTTCATTAGTGATACTAAGAAAGCAATTACAGTTTCTGGGAGACAGGTGAAGTCTCCAGTGACAGATTTTTAGGTTGTTGGCATTTGTTGCTCTGGGTGTGGGAAAGACTCTTTCCTGTCTGTCTTTCTGTCTGTCTATGTATCTAAATAACATCTTCAGGGAGAGCTGAATGTACAAATTGATGACCAGGAGAAGTAAATGACTGCATTGGTTTTCTTCATTATGGTCACTTGTGACTGCCAAACTCTTAGTGTGACAGTTGCTATTCAAGGACTAAATCTGAATCCTAATTTTTCTCCACCTTCCCCACTACAGACTACAACTGAGTTTTTTTTTTTTCCCTGTTATACATTACTTTGAAATGTGTTTGATGAGAACCAAAACTTTCTTACGCCTCAATAGAAAAAGAGGTTTCTTAATTGATCTTTTAAGCCCTGATGAGCTGCAGGACCTCTTTTTCACAGATATATTTTCCCTCTTTTTCTCCCCTCAGCCCCTGAAATCATGCTGAATGCCCCTACACAGCACTTCCCATGAAGGCCTCTGCCCTGGATGTATTTGTGGTTGAGTCCCCTTCGGCTGTTCTTAGCACATTGTCTTTCCTCATGGGAACAAAATCAAAACTGACTTTGGCAATCCATAGAAGAATCAAATTTCAGAGCCAGTTTGGGTAGCTTGAAGAGAACAAGCATCCTGATTATTTTTCCACTGAGTTCAACAGGTGACTTACATTTTTGAAGGTTGCTGCTAAGTTACAATTTTTATACTTTTGCAAAGGCCTTGTTTTCAAAAATTGCCATGCTTGCTCGAGAAGTCAGGCTTACTGAAGACATTTTAGGCACCAAAAGCACTTGTAGCCTGAAAACATTCCAGTTATTGAGATTGTGTTTGGATTTTGGTAGATAAAGCTGCTTCACCAGACAGTGTAAAATACTAGCAATGCTTTAAAAATATAATTGGTTTAAGACTAAATTCTAACATAATTATGAAGTCAACTATCCTTTATTGCAAGAAAATGAATTTTCATTTCTGTTGCTAATCATGCTGAAATCAGTCTTGGGTCACTGGAAGGTCATTAGGTTTTCCATTTAGATGTTTCCTTAATGACTTTTAAAGTACTGCAACTTTATACTATTCTTAACTCCCTGAATTAAAAGAAGGCATAAATCACGCCTGAATGGGCCCTAAATACACACTAAAAATAGTCTGGGATGTGTCTGACCTTTTCACAGTGGATGGAAATCTGCCTGCTGCCAGCTGTTTATTTAAGCCAGTGATACTGGTTCTCTAGCAAAAGCTACCAGAGGTGGTAGGAAGGGAGAGCTGGCAGGAGTTCAGCCCTAAAGTATTAAACTGCCAGGTGGCAGGGCATAGCAAAATAAATAGCAGCAACTTTCAGTGATGAAAATTTTGATCCCTGAAGAAAATGACAGTGTTTTCACTTGCTTTAAGTTCAGGTGCATGTACCAAATCTGGGATGTGTTACAAAAGCCACTGGGTGAGCCCTCCCCCTTGCACTGAACTGAGTTATCCAGGGCAAATGGGAGAAACCTCCTGTCCCTCCACCCAGTATTTGTAGGAGAGCTGGGATGTGATGACTTTAGGCCTTTCAGTGGTATAACCTATTCTACATTTGCAGGAAACCTTATTTTTTTGGCATATATTTGAAGGCCTGACCCATTTCCCAGTGGAATCAATGGAATTTCTGCTGGCTTTAGTAAGAGCCAGATTAATTTTTAAAATGTAATAAATAAATATGCTGCTTTATTAACTGAGTGTTCCATTTAAAAATAGAAGTGATATTTTTCCCCTGTATAACAAACAATAACATTAAATGATGTTGATGAAATGATGAGGATAAAAACTTATATGAAAATGAGATGAACTGCCTTCGACATTTTCCACAGTGCCTTGCAGTTCTGAAATTTTATTTGCTCATGAGTAATGACATCTGAGCCTCTGACCGTACAAACTTTTAAATATAAAAGCATCATAGCAAGTTTTCTGGAACTCCATATGTGCCTGCAGATAAGGATGTTAGTGAGCACTGTGTAGTTTGAAACCATAATATGGTAAGAAATCCATTTTAGGATTAAACTTCTCCCGTGGAACAAGTTCTGCTCTCCACAGAGCCTCACTTTAGCCTTTTTGAGGTCTTTGATAGGGCTAAGTTTGGGTAGTTCCCCCAGCAAATATGTATTGCATATATTGTATGTAGCATATTGTATTTATGTGCATTAGAGAAAATTATCATGCAGACACAAGAGATATCAGCCCTCTTGTAACCAGCAGAATCCTGCACAACTACCCATGAAAAAACTCTGCAACGTCAAAAAATGTGCTCATTTAATGTAAAATTAATAAAAATTAATATGATATGGTTTATCATCACTCAGGTTTATATTAGCAAACTGAAATTGCTGAAATGAAAAATTAAGAATAAAGCTGCCTTCAGTTTGCTGGAAATGGGGCTGATCTGTGGCTGTGTTTGCTGAAGTTGGGTAAACACTTTGTGTCTTAGAATTGACTTCAGAGTAAACAAAATGTTTGTTCCTTCTGGAAAACTTTGTTGGCCTAAGGTATGTTTCACCTTACTTCAACTCCAGCTCAAAATAATCTTGCGTGCCTGTTGTTGTTCTTGGAAGCTAATAGGGAGGAACATATGCTAAGCATTGGTAATGTCAGTTAAGCCCCTAATTAGTGATGAACGAACCTCAGTTTTTCCCTGTGGTTCAATTCGGATGCTGCTCAAAAGCTGAGCAGTTCTCCAGGTTTTAGCCAAGTTTTTTAAGCATCTCAAGTTTTGCAAAGCTGGTTTTGTTACTCTGGTAAAGTTAAGTCTTCTCTGGTGTTTCTAGATTGGGAAAAGCTGTAATATCCTCAACCCTTTCCTGGCAGTGTTTTGGCACTTTGGGGTGAGGACGAGGAAGGTATAAACAGCTGTTCAAAAGACAAAAACATGTTTGGATCAGGGATTAAATTATGTCCGCTCCCCACACTCTTTTCAATTCAGGAAAAGCTTAAGTTTAGAGAGTGCTCCAGCAGAGCTTTGAAGGCACATGGATAAGGGTTTGGCTGAGCTTCTGTGTCCTCCAAGAAGGGGATTTGGGCTGTAGGACCTGCACAGGGAGCAGCTGGGCAGGTTGTACCTGCTCTGGAGCAAAGCAATAATGACAAGATTTTCAACAAGAAGACATCTGCTCATTGCTTCTCTTCTTAGTAAACCCAGAGTAGACATTCAGGGCAGGGTACAGTGGGTATCCAGATGTCTCCAGAAGGGGAACAGAGTGCTGGGAGCAAAGGCTCATTTGATCATTTTTGTCTGTGCTCTGTCACCTAATTAAACATGGTGCCACAAGTGGCGCTTACGGGCAGTGGAATTGGCTCATCTCTGTATCTGGAAGAGGAGGAGTGAAAATGCATCTTTGCAGAGCTGGGATGTCAGTATGAATACAAAACTGCAGTTACAGCCTTGGTTTACTAAATACCCCCAAAGTATTTCAGCTTTGTTTCAGAGCTTCTCTGTGCTATGTTTTTAGCAGAATGCTTTTAAGGTGGGACAAAAGCCGTAGGTTTGGACCGAGACAAGCAGAGCTCCCAGCGCATGACTAGGCTCAGTTCCATGTTACCTTGGCTGGCCTTTGCTGCAATGTTTTCTTGACATCCTCTTATAGGCACAGAATTAAAGGTTATTTCCATTCCTGCTTCTTATCACTTTGATCTTTTGCCAGCTCTTAACATCTCCAGCAGATTTGCTCTGGATCTGTTATTCCCATACCTACCCTCTGCCTGCGACATTCTCTGACATTTCCATTTCTGCACCACCCCTTAGTTTCTTTCTCTCCCCATTTATTCTTCAAGATTTTTTTATTATTTTTCTCCTCACTGAAATGACTGTATGAAATTACTGATATTTGCACGCAGTTGCTACCAAATTCATAAGTCTCACCCCCTGAATCCCAAAGCCTTCAGACTGCTCTGAAGATTTTTGCAATTTCTGGCTGCTTAGCCAAAAAAAAAAAAAAAGTAAAAAGAAATGCTGTTTAATTCTTTCTGCAATACTTCTTCCAGGTGGCTTTCCTCTGTGGTTTAATTGTTTATTAGCTCCGGAATCTTTTCTGAATGCAGAGAGAGTCAGACCAAGGACTGGCAAAGACTAAGGCACAGTCATGATGGTATGACTTCTTTCTTTCTCTGTCTGGGGGAAATAAAACCCAAAAACATCAAAAAGGGATGTTTGGGGTGGGAGAGGAGGAAGAACAAACAAAGGAATGAATGAAAGGGAGAAATTAAAAAAAAAGAAAGCAGAAAAAATGAAGTTTCTCTGTTATTTTTTAATTACTGCGTATCTGTTTCTCAACTAAATCTAGTTTCCATGGATTAAACAAAAGAATGGAGTGTGTCTGAACCTGTTGTAGCATAAAACAATATCTTTGTCTAATGATCTGCAGCCATGACCAGGAGGTAGGATTCCCCCACTATTCATTATCCTGCTGCTCCATCCTGAGTGTTCTCAGGCCAGTCATTAATGGCATTTATCACTCTTCCTCCCCTGCGTAATATTCCTCACAATGAGTTGAGTCTGATAAATTATATTTGAAGAAGACAGCACCCAAAGTGAATCAATTTACTGCTTTTACCCTCTGGTATGCAGAATACAACCCAATGTTGCAGCTGTCTTTGAAGGAGATCCACACAGACAGTGGAATCAGAAATTAGTAAAAGGAGTTTTGTATTCCTTTCTGTGGGGAAAAACAGACAATAAAGCTCTGATGATTTTGAGTTTTCTAATGCCGGTGGTCAGAGTATACCTGAAAAGAATAAGAGTTGGAAGATTTGCTGTTATTAAAGGTGCAGAACAGCTGGTGGGCATCTCCAGAGAGCAAAGGGCTGCAGGTGGGACGTTGTGGTGGCTGGTCTGGGATGTCTGCTCTCCATCAGTCACCTCCCTTCCCAGAGCTGCATTTTCTCTCTCTGTACCATGGTGTAACAATAAAAGTCTCTTTTGTGTTTTGAGATCTGTAGATTAAAAATTTGGCTGGTGCCCCTGCTCCCAGTGCTGCTGCTGCAGATGTAGTTGTTAAATCCACCTGGAAGCTCAGGCAGAACATAACTGACTCCTTAAAAACCCAACTGATCGGGTACCGTTCACACAGAACATCTCTGTGCAGGGTGGGATGGGCTGTCCCCTGCCCTCAGGGCAGCATCCCAGGCCCTCAGAGCTCACCTTTGTGGTTTTGGGGGCTGCTTCTCACCAAGACTTTTCTCTCACCCAGCATGACAACATGGCAGGGACAGCTGAGCTGCAGCTCAGTTGGTTTAGGAGTGAGATTCAAGACTCGCTGTCTAGACGTTCTCTGCAGTGGATTTTCAGCTTCAGACTCAACGTGTTCCTTTTTTCCAAAGTCATTCAAATCGACTGACCTTTGGGGTCTGCTGAAATAAAAGTAATCCCTCATTTCGAGATGTTGTAGTGATATTTCTTTCGTGTATTTGTAGTAAGTGGCTTTAGCCTTCTCTTCTGTCTTGTGTATTCTTATCTCAATTTAATCTCTTAAATTTATATTATCTCCTACTGTAAGGACAGTATTAAAGATGTTTTGAATATTATTATGAATATAAAACCCCGTTGCTTTTGGAATGCTCTAACTGCTACATGATTATTTAGGTTTTAGAAGAATTTATCCCCTGCTTGTATAGCAAAATAAGGAAAGGTTTGTGGGCACACAGGTTTGGATTCAGGTATCTGGCTTGGGAAATGGTGCAGAACATGAGTTGCTGTTGGTCTCTTGGTAAATGCAACTTTTGTTGAAATGGTCATTAAAGAGAGACTGAGGCCTTCCGTGGCTCTGCCTGCTGGCGGGTCGGTGCCTCTGCCTGGGTTTGGCAGAGCAAACCTGTGGCTTTATGAAACGTTTTAATGGAAATGTCCCATAGCAGAGATTAACAAACTTTCCTGCAGACAGTTTTGCTTTATGGTGCTGGCTCTGTGTGTGCCTCTCCCAGGGCTCGTTACCCTCCCTGCAGAGCACAGTCTCTGTTACTGCGCTTAACTGGGGGCCATTCCTACACTAAATAAAACAAAATGCTTACTTTATTACTGGGCCAATTTTTAGTTAATATATGGGTTTGGGATAGCACAGGATATATTCCTGGTTCTAAATAGTGTCTCATTAGCCACTCACACAGCATCTTTCTGCATTATAAGTTAGATAAGTTTAACCTTTGTTTTCCCTAACACCAATTTAATTGCCTTCAGTTATTCCTAACCTTAATAGAAAAGAATCAGAGTAATTTTTGATTTGTAACAACATATTGCCAAACATGACTATGTATATTGAAATTACAGTTGGGAGTAATCTAAAAAGATGATACATTTTAGATGATGCAATGACCCCTAAATTAGGAGTAACAAAAATGAGGTGTATCCAACACTGAGATTATAGTCAGAGAAACCTAGCAAATGAAGACACAAAAACACAAAGGAAGAATTGTTTTTTTTTTTAACTTAAAATTTTAAGTTAAAAAAAAAGATTTGCATCTATCTTCTCAGGGCAGGATGCTATTCTTAGTGATTTAAGTTCTGTAACTTCAGGCAGGACATACCGTATCCTTCACATGAAGATGGCTGGAGCCATCTGAGATATCCCCCAGACTGTGCAGGTACTCACTGAACACACACAGCAAACCCCAAGACATCTAATTTCATTCTCCCTTTGTCAAGCCAGGGAAAGTTTCTTACCATTTGGTTGTGCTGGGCATAAAGCATCCATGCTGTCTGGGTTTCAGAACTTTGCTGAAAATTCCTTGGAATGGGCTAAAGAAGAAAGAAACTTCACTTGTTCAATTTACTGACTTGCATTCCAGGATTCTGAATGTTCCTCCAGCTTCCAGTGATTAAATAGCAGTGCTGGTGTCTGGACAGGCCCAAGGGACCTGGCTGTGCTTTTATGGGCACAGACTTCTCTCCTACAATGTCCTCTGATAAATAGCCATTGTGTTGCCTGCTCTTTTCCCATTACCAGGAGTTCCACAAGAGCATCACTCTGTGGTGAGCTGGCATCAAGCTTTGAAATAATCTGCTCAGAAAGATTTGAAATTGTGTTTAAAAAATAGTGGGACAATGATTGTGAGCTCTCTGTTTCTTCCTAGCAAGTCAGAAGCAAAAACTGTGTTTGGGGTTTTGGGCTGACTTCTCTTTTGATTTTGAGACCAGTGAAGCAGCACATTGGTTGAGCTAATGATATCTCCAAGTGTACTAACAAAACACTGCTCTGGTGGTCTTGGAAAGCAAAAATATGGGATAAATACCTCGCAGTCCTCTCAGCGACAGGATTATCTGTGGCACAGATGATGTCTTCTTAGTAATGCTTATGTTCTTAGTTGCATTTTGGTTATCTTGCAAAGATTAGGATGCAACTGTGGCGCTCTTAGTGGGGAAATCTCTCATTTTTGTCTGGAGCTGAAAATGTGCTTGTACATTTTGGAGTGGAGGTTTGAACCAGCACTAAACTGTCTGCTGTGAGATGGGACCTTGATAAGGGGAAGGAAGAGAAATATGAAACGCCTTATAAGGCTGAGCAGCCCAATAGCATCTGTGGTGTTGCTCCTAAATGGTTTTCTACTCCAGAAAATGTATTTGATATATGCCAGCACACACATAATCTGTTGCACCTTTCTTTTTCTCTGTTGTGCAATTTTATCCTGCACATTAAGTATCTCACCAGAATATCGGTCTGTTTAATGTTCAGGATACTAGAAGATGACTTAGACCTCTACATGAAAGATACCCAGCTGTTCCTGTCTGCAAGCATTTGAGTTATATCTTCATTAGCTAGTAAAATAAAAGGCTGGATAGCAGAATTGTGGAGATTTTCCACCAACGCACAGTTGCATTGTGCCTGCAGCTCACACTGGAGGACGTTTGAAATGGCTTTGGCATGTTTTTCTGTCTCTCTTGCTCAGCTGAGCACATGCCCACTTCTCAGAATTATTGACAAGGTTACTTCAATTCACCCACATATTTGGATTAGTTTTTCACTGGTCTCCATGGTAAATAACAGAACTAAGGGCCTTGGCTGAATGGAAGCTGGAAGAACAATGCAAGAACATCTGTGCTGCTTGCACACGTTATTTGAAAATCTCTTCTGTCTACGTATCAAAAATTTGTGACAGCTGTGAAGGTCCTATGATTCCTTCAGTGCAACTAAAATAATAAAAACCTAAAGAAGTCTGGAATTGTATTTAAAGCAGTCACATCCAAGAGACTTTCTGGAGGCAGCTGCTGGGGAATGAATTTAAACACTTCTTATGCTATCTGATGGAACAGAAGTAGAAAAAAATTAGGCTGGGGCTTTCAGAAATTAAATCCTGCTCTTGCTTCTCATGGGTTGTCATCCCAACACTGGCCTGTCCCTGGAAAGATGGTGCTTGAAACACTGTGGTGGGAAGAGGAGCCAGCAGGATAGAAGAAGGCTAAAATCCATGAGGGTGTGTGGAAGTCACTGTGGGATATTGCAGTGACTGGGCAGTTTGAAGAATTACATCTCTGTCCTGCAGAGTCAGAAGTACCATGGAGAACAACTGCTGAACCCTGTGCCTGGTGCCAGCTGGACAGATCCCCTCTCCTGGGGCGAGGCAGGGCAGGCTCTGGCGGGGGCGTGTGGTGCCTACAGGAAGGCACAAAGGTCTGTTTGCTCTCTGCTGTCTTTACTGTGGAAGAGCTTCAGGAGGGTCACTGGGCTGGATTTAGGAGGTGTCAGGTCCAATGCACACCATCTTGCTAAAGCTGATCACCTGAATCATGCCTTGTGCGCTTTTCCTTGTTTCTACTGTGGAAACCAGGCAAGAAAAACACTTATGGAATGTGACTGCTGCAGTGTGCCACTGCATCTTACCTGTTTGCAAGGTGTGTGAGTGTGCCGTAGATAAAAATAGACAATAAAACCTGCATGGGTTTTGTGTTTGGTCTTTTTCTTTCTTTTTTGATATGGGTAATAAGCTCACTGGAAAATGTGGTTTAAATTACCAGTAATACCCATTAATAGAGGGAGCAGGATGAGAAGGGTAATCCTCAAGCTTGTCTGAAGGTTGAATGAGGCAGTGGGGGCTCCTGGAATATGCTTTGGAGGGTGCTCAGTGTCCTGCTTAATTTATTACTGCCCTAAATCTGAGCAAGGCCAAGGCTGAGGACACATCCACAGGGCCTGTGGGAGGTCTGGAAAGGCTGGTTCTTCTCTTTTGGGTGCCCCGTGTTGCTCTCTCTATGTAGAAGACTCTTCCAACCTACCCTTGTAGGCACAAAAGCTCTTAGGTGGGATCATCTCCTCCTGCTGCCATCTCCCTGTTCTGCTGAAAGGCCAGCTGATTATCATGAAATTTGCTGTTATTTGATATACAGCACTTTCTAACAAAATCCAAAGAAAGATGTGATGAAAGGTTTATATGTAAGTAATTATAATGCTGCAGTATTCAGTACAGGCAGAAATTAATATATGAGGTGAAAATGTCAAAATAAAAGGTCAGGAAAGTGAATTACAGAGAAAGCTGAACATTAGCTAAGAGGCAGTGTTTGTTGGCAGAAGCTCCCTCCAGTATAAAAAAGGTTAGGAAGGAGGCTTATGAAGACTGAATATTTCACACACAATTAAAATTCTGTTTCAGTTATCTTGAAGAGTCGTGTAGCATAGTTAAACTAGGACAATTAATATAATGAAAAATTCATGTTTATAGCTTCTGGCTTTTGCCTTGGGATACTTCATAAAACAAAAGTGACCCTTTCCCGTAGAGGTGATTCCAAGAGCTTGACACGACATAGGTGGGGCAAGGGAAAGATAGTCAAAGAAAACAGATTTCTTAAAATAATAGCCACCAACTATAAACACAACTGAGAAACATTTAATAACATTTTTTTTCATAATAAACTGAGCTATCTCTTTATATAAGCAGGGCAGCCGTGCAGCATTAAACAATGATTTACTAGGGCTGCGAGTGGTGGAATCACCGTTTCTATTTTAGCAATACGCAATAATAATAAATTGTTTAGGAGGATGCTACAAAAAAAAGTGTTGGAGGAAATGCATGATGATCGATTTCTCAGAATTAAACTCCACAGACATATTGAATCAATGAGATCTTTGTTCTTAAAGCTTCACCTACTCTGGCTGCTGAAATTGGAGATTTATGTTGTCAAAAAAACTGTAGTAACTATAAATTGCTATGCTGGTGTCTGTTAAAGTTAATCCACTTGCTTCCAATATGAAACTGATTGTTTTTTGGTTTTCCTAAGCTGCCTCACAGATTTAGTCATCTGAATAGCTGGTTTTCCTTCCAGCAGAGGTTTGCTATTAAAGCTGTTGTTCTACTGAATGTAGATTTCAAGGATTATTCATTCATTTACTTAATGTATTGTCCCAAATTACTTATGCAAAGTAATGCAATTTAATGGTGGAGTTATTGATCATTTTTGCTTTTGTAAATGTACTTTAAGGAGGCAGATTAGGTGAATCTGAACAAAATCTCAAGTTAAGTACTAAAAGGATCTCTACTTTGGCAAGTTTGTGTAGGCAGTGTGTTCTGGACCTTGCATAACCTGGCACGGATTGATGGCATCTGGTGATGTGCTGACTCTTGGGGATGCTGCACTAGCCAAGTACCCGTGTGTGGTGTTCTGCCTGCGAGCCTGAAAGTGACTCTTCTCCTCAGCTGCACAGAGACCTCTTGCACATAGTATTCACTTTTGTCCATCTTTATTGATAGCTGTACCCGAGTCTTCATTAATTTTTAACACAGATGCACTGTATGCAATGTAGGAAACTGATGTCTCCTAGCCAGACGATGCCAGCAGGTCTGCTGGCTGCAGTGGGTCTGCATCCTGCCCCTGTACTGGAAGCACTGCCCACAAACCACGGGTGTCAATAGCAAGTCTTGTCTGTGGTTTCACACCAGTTGCACATACAAGGTCCAAATCCGAAATGGATGTACCCGTGTATTTCCTGTGGTATAATTCATTTATCTCACATAGAGTTTCCTGTTCTCTAGACTGCTGTGAATGACTGTAACTATCCTCTTATTAGATCTTTTGCTCCATAACCCCTGTTTTTTTAAGCTATTTTAAGGAGGCAGTTTGCTTACGTGTGCAACTCTCCTCCTCCCATTTTTCCATCATTTGCTTCATCTTCTTTCCCAGCATCCTAAACCTCTGCCTCAAATCAGTGTCCCCAGCCAACTGACCATCAGCAGCAGGTGTAGGAGCAGGTAGTTTCTTGAGTTATTAAAACAGTGGTTTTAATTAAAAGGTTGTTGGGATTTTTTTTGTTTGGGATTTTTTTTAATATTCAGCTACTATTATAAAATCCTAGCTGTGTTTTTATGTGCCCAACATAACCTGGTCTAGGTTGCAGTGGAGGAATTTTGATGGCATGGTGCAACTGTGGGTGTACTTCTCTTCTGAAAATGACTTTGCAGAGATGACATTGTGGACTTTCATATGCACTGCTGTGAAATGCTGCCAGATTTCACTGTGCTGTTGGAAATAGAGCATTTCTTTGAGTGTTGACCTATGTGAAGACCAGCTTGGGTCACAAACTCAAGGTGATTTCTCTCCTCCTCCACTCATCAGCGAAAAGAGAGGCTTGTACCCAGAATTTAGGTAATCTTGTTATGTCAGTCCAGATGCAACCCAGGTAATTTTTCCATGTGTATCTTGTTCCTGGAGTAAAATAAAATCACAATTAATTATGAAGAGAAATGGGTCAGCTGTAAAATACATCTAGAAACAAATGCATGATATCTTAAAATATCTTTTTAAATCAGGCATGGGATAAGTGTAAATCCTAAATCTCCTTAAATTGATTTTTTTTCTCGATGGGATTAGTAAACCTGTGCCTAACATTACCTTACTTACCTTCTCTGGATGTCATAAGCTCTGTCACAGGCTTCTGGGGCCCAGGATGCTGCTCCTGTTGTGTTACAGCCCCACTGATGTGACTGTCAGCTGGAGGTTTGGAGAGTGTGGTTCCTGCTCTGTCCTTTGGCTGTTTCCAATGTCACGAAATCACCATTTCCAGAGCAGTTCACCTCGGAGAGAAGGTGTTTGCTTGGAGTGCCAAGGCTGGCTGTGCTGAGCCCTGCCTGCCCTCTGCTCTGTTGCAGAGCTGTTTGCAGTCAGTGGCCTCAGGATGCTCCCACAGATCTAACACTGATCTGAGAGGAGGGACCAGGTTGGGGAGAGCAGTGGGCTCAGAGTTGGGGTTTTTAAAGCTTTTAATGGAATCTGTAACATCTGAATCTAGAACTGCAGCATTAAAAATTAATTATCAAATGATAATGCCTTTGATTTAATCTCTTGGTTAGGAAAGCTGAAGATAATTCCATGTAAATGCTTCTCCTATTTGAATTATAAGAAAAATCAGTATTTCTGGTCCTTCTTCTCTTTTAGCAACTTAGATTATCCTTCTTATGGTAAGACCTGCTCTGAACCTGTTCATGGATTTTACTCCGTGTTCATCACCATGAGGTTTGAAAACTTTATACTTCAGTAGCTGTAGGGAAGGGCTCAGCATCTCAGGATCTGTGTTTGGGAGAGGCACCTGTCTAATAACTGATTTCTAGTTAGTTATTTTTTGTGCATTATCTTTCTGCAGATACAAAACTATTCTTGTCTTTTTCATTTTGCTTATCATTATTGCTGTTTAATGATAGAGGGTTCAAGGGAATACACAAGATGAGGAAATCTTGGAAACCTCCCTTAGGATGTTGTAGAGAGTATACGTGGGAATGCACATTTAATTAAGACTACCTGGCAGACATTCAGGCAAGGGAAGTCATGTTTAAGTAATTTGCTGGAGTTGTGTGAGGATATAACTGCCACAAGAGATAAGACGAAGTCAGTGCTTGTGGTATATTTAAATTTTGAAGGAGGTTTCTGCATCCAGAATGAGTGTCCGTGCCGTAGCCTGGCAGGAGAGGTTCATGACTGGTAGGACACTGAATCCAGGACCAGATCCATTGGGAAGTGGTATAGGAATAACAAAGTTCCTGCTAATCTTCTGTGCCAAATGCCACCTGTATTGCTGTGTGCACTGGGGAAGACGTCGTGTTGGAAGTAACACATCATGGGGTGGGACAGCTGAGGAAGTGGAGAGCGTCCAAGGGTATCTGTGGGAGAAAAGGTTGCCAGTGGAAGCCACGTTCAGTGGAGCCTTGTTGGAGTCCAAGGTAAAAGGACTTGTGTGGAGTCCTAACTCCCACAAAGCCTAGGGACAAGGAAACCAGGGACTGTGGCACTCTGCCTGCTCCCCTACTGCTGTCTGCTGCCTGTCTCTGCCAGGAGCTGGGTGTTTGTGTCTCCTCCTGGCCCTGCCTGTGGCTGCTAGAGCACCCTGGGGAAGAGACCTGGCAATCCCACCCCAGCTGGGATGTGTGTCCTGGGAGAACAGAGCCTTTCTAAGCCTCTGCCTGCAGCTGAAGGGGGAAGGATGGATGTGTGTGGGAATTACCTCTACTGTACATGGAGATCCTGGCTGTGCATTCATGGTCTGCTGTCACCTGCCACGTAGAGGTGGCTGTACAGGAGCACTACTGGGGTCCTGTGCTGAGGCCAGTGGTCATTCCCAGTTATCAACTTCCATGTGTGTCATGCAGCCAGCCAGGAAAATTTCCTGTCTCCTGCAAAACAGGGAATGACGCAAACGGACAGTGCAGACACACTGTGGTATATATAAACTTTTACCCAGGTGTTTGCGTTATATATATATCAAGTAGGTTTAATCACACATAGCAGGGAATTGTGTAAGAACTATGCAGGAGGATTAACTTTGATTTAATGGGAACAATTTTTTTATTGCTTTTAAACAAATTGACAGGTAAGCGCTGGCTCCTTAGACATGACAGCTCTCATGCTAATTCTGAGTGACAGAAGCTTTGAGTTGTTTCAACATTAAAACATCCAGAGAGACTTTTCACAGCCCTGGACCCGGTTGATGTGATGCTAAGAAGCCCCCAACCTCCCAAATCTCATAAGGGCTGCAAAGTTAAGAGGTGTTCCTCAGCTTAGAGTTTAAACTTTTAAATCCCAACCTGCCAGGCAGTCAGAATGGGCCTCTTGTGAAGCTGAGTTACATTTAGCATACGGTTTTATTAGATGAGACTTTTCTCAACCATGTCAGGCATGAAAGACTGAGTATAAATAATATGTTTAAAAGCTGCATGGAACTGCTGTCTTTAAAACAGTATGTTGCTCTGAAATTGCCAATTAAGTCTCCTGTTTGTTTTGTTGTGGAAGAAAGACATGCGCTCTGACAGTTCATACTTCTTTCTTTTATTCAAAGTAGGAAATAGAAAATCCTGGTCTTTTCTCACATTTCCAATTGACATTCTAAAGAGGTATATTCACTGCAGAGATGTGCATGAGTTACTGAGTTTTATTGGGTTTTAGTTATGGCTAATAAAACCCATTTTCTGCATAGTTATTTAATTTGCATCTATAATTGCTGCAGTTGTACATAAATTAGACATGCAATTGGAAGCCTAATTCAGCTTGTCTACTCCTTCTGCTACATCCATAATTATGGAGCTGTGGTAGCTTCATGTTAAGAGATTTACAGAAGTTCTGGAAAGCATTTGGCTCCAGGGAGGAAATGGCTTGTTGCTATCAGCCACTTTACATGATGGTTATTCAGAACGCCCAGCCTGGGCTGGAAACACCAGCACTGATGAGGGACACTCCCTGCCCTGCAGGATTTCCAGACGGAGCAGATCTGGCAGGAGCTGTAGCAGCAGGCATCTGCTGTGGTGCCTGTGCAGCAGTTCAGGGCCTGGTGCAAGCACTGGCCCTGCATTACCCGCCCTGGTAAAAGTTCAGTCCCTGGATGTGTCTTCCCAGCCTCTTTCCCTTTCCTCCCAAGGTGCCAAGGGGAAGAACTGGGAAGCTCCTGGGATCTTTACTCTTGTCTTGGCCTCTTGCTTTCCCATGCATCTGTAAATCTGGGGAAACTTCAAAAGCTGAGAGTTGGTATTACTCACATGGGCGTTATTCCAAGGTAACGTGTGTCAGGAAGGCAGGGGTAGGAAGAAGGCTGTGCTGGTGCCAGCTGAGCTGTGGTGGTCCCACATACATGAAATGGCTCAGTTTGGCCCTCTCAGCCTCTCTTCTTGCAGTTCTCCACCGGTGTTTCCATCAGTGATCCAACACTTGAAAGCACACTAAAGTGCCTCTTCCCAAAGCCCTCTGGCTCCATGGTCATACTCTACAAGTATCTGCCAAACAAAGCAATCTTCTTTCCAAACCTAAACCACCCTTCTTCCCTCTCACACATGCTTTTTGGCATGAACCTTTCCTTGCTCAGATAGTTATCTACAGAACCTGTTGGGGTTTTGCCATGACTTGTCTTTGGGGGAGGGGGTTGTTTTTCTCGAGGTTATTCTGAGTTGCAAGGAGAGAGAAGGTGGAAACGTGTCCCTGTTAAAATTAAGGTGCTGATACCAGCGGAGCAGGATGTTGCTCCCAGGCCCCCAGGTGTGTTTCGGCCTTGCTGAGGTTGATAGCTGTAAGTAATGTCTGGATTGAGCTAGATCCAGGCCTGGAAGGCTGTGAAACAGACAGGGGCTGCCTTTGCAGCTGGATGAGAAAGTAGTTTTATTTTACTCTGTCTTTTCCCTGACTAATGGCAACTGAGGGTTTTTGCAAGAGGAGTTGGTTTCCCTGGGTGAATTTGGGACATATAGGCAAGACCACATGCTGTGCTCTATAGGTTTGGGGTTTTTAAAAATCTTTTCACAAGGAAGTTCAATCGGTTGCCTTAGTTTCTGTGTTGTGAGACTTCAAATGCATCTGAAATTTGTGAAGTTAAGATATAATCCTGGCAGGTTAATGCTTCAGACATTTTGTTCTTTGCTGACTTTCCTTGTACTTTGGGTGATCCAAATAGTGGTGTTCTCTTTTGTCTCCCACAGCATTGCTTGGCTTTCCAGATGAATTCTTAAAGCATAATTTTAGTGGAATTGTCAAAAAATATTTAGCTCCCCCAAACATAAAAACCTCACTGCAGAGCCCACCTTTGGTCAGAAGAGACGGCTAAAACTCATGCAATGGGCAGTGGTTGCTGCACTAATGTCATACCACAGTTTGACACTTGCATTGTGAGGAAAAAAAACGAAAAAACCTTTAAAAGGTTTTTCCCTTCACAAGCTGCTTTGTTTCCCCGCTTTTCATACTGTAATTTTTTCCCTGCAGTTGTGTTTGTTTGGTGTGGGTTCCCCCCCTCCCCTCCCTCTACAAGCTGGTTGCTCAGAATTGCTATTTTCTGATTTTTAGCTAGGCTAAGAACCCCTGCTAAAGTCGGAGAACGATCCCCCATTCAATTGGTCAAGAGGTCAAGGTCAAGACTAAAAGCTCAAAGCTTAGAGGGAGGCGTTCTCCACGAAAAACTCACGCTCTCAGGTGGGAGGGTTAAGGATCTTCCTCATATTCCTGGTTGTGTCAAATTCCCAAAAGTTCCAATCCTTTGGCCCTTTTCCTCTCTCTGTGAACTAACTCCTTTAATTCACATGATACCTTCAAGACCTAAGGCATGGACTAACCTTGCCATACTTGGGGCCTCACAAGACAGAGCTGGCTCCTGTCACTGGGAGATGAACACCCCTGTGCTGGCAAGGCTGAGTGTGCCCAGAGAAGTGGTAGGTGCCCTGTCCTGGGAAACAACTCAAAGTCAATCTGGATGAGGTTTTGAACAACTTGATCTAGTTGATGATGTCTCTTCTCATTGCAGGGGGGTTGAACTAGATGACCTTTAAAAGTCCTTTGCATCCCAAACTGTTCTATGATTCTGTGTCCTTCTCTCTGCTGTAGCCTGAGCTGGTTGGACGCTTTCATATTGTTCATATATGTTCACCAAAATGAAATGTGAGTCCCTACTACATTATTTAATTTATTTTTAATCACTAAAACCCCCCCTGTGGTTTGATTTGGAAATCATTTCAAAACAATCACAACTTTGTTTTTGGTGAACCAGTTATTCAGCAAAATGTTAGAGTTGCCCAGCTGCACTACAGTATTTGAGACCAAGGCACCTTGGACTACAACCAGAATGTAAGAAACCTTTCCGAATGACTCAGAAATTTTAGAGAGGATTAGCCAGAAATAGATTGGAAAGAGTGAAAAAGTAATACACTAAAATTCTCTGATCCTAAGAGAAATATAGGAAAGGTCGAACGGAAAGCTTTGCACTGAAATGGCAGCCTGGAGCTCACTCGAAGAGAGACTGGAGAACCAGGCAATGACAGCACCTGGATGCCATCAACCCTTGGCTTTCTTCTGAGGCTAACTGGGACAGTAGCAGCTGTTGATATCATTTTTCTAATAAAGTTGAAACCAGTGAGAAAGTGATGGGTATTGATTAGTGTCAGCTTCAATAAATACATGTCCAGCTCCCACGCTGCGCCGGATCATTCAGAGTCCTGCAAGTCCAAAGTAATTGTTGAGGACTCATGGGGGCTTCCAGGGCACCACAGCGAAGAGGAGTCTTTATTGATTGTGGTACTTTCATGTCTTGTTTCATAACCGGGCAGCGCTGTTGTTGGACAGGTAAATGCTGTTTTGTACGACTTTCAGAAACATTCTTTTTCAGCACTGATTTAAGGTCTCAGATCTGGTTGAACAGGTACAATAGGTGATCTGAAGGAGACTGTATTTGTGGTACTTGTGTGCTGAGGAGACAGGTAGGAAGCTGCTCTTTGGGAACAATGATCTGTTGAAGAGACAGACCCTGACACACAACATGTGCCTTCTTCAGCTGCCAGAAAATATTGCTTTTCCCTCCAGCCTTGCTTCCCCTTTGCTACAAATGTCACTTCATTCCTTTAAAGTAAGTTCAGTTAGTGTTTGCTGTTTATCTTTGTAGACTTTTCTTTTTGGGGTAAAGGGAAAATATGAAGAATTGCTATGTTGAAGCACTGAAGAAATAATATTCTCTTGCTCAGCAAGAACTGAAAGTGTATGGAGTCTATTCTGACTTCACATGAGGGAACCACATTACTACTTGTGTTAGCACAGGATGCATTAATAATTAATATTATCAGAGTTTGTGTGATCTATTATCTAAATATTTAGGTTTTTGGAAGAATAAAGAAGGTGAATATTGACAGCTTTTTACCTCTTGATTCCCAAAATGGAACATAAACTGTGGTGTTGCAGGCAATGATTTGTGGAAGGTTTTTGTATTTCTCTTTTTTCCCAGTGATTGTTGTTCAACTGATCACAGATATTTTTAGAATCAGGTAAACTAGGAGTGGCTTGGTTAGCCACTTATTAACTAGATGTAAACACATTAGAGTTCAACTAATCAAGTCCAGTATTTGGATAAAACCCATAATTCATTGCAGGAACTCAGATCTGGAGTGATTCTTTTTTTACCAGTTTTAGAGAGAATGTGTTAATTACTGAAGCCTTTACTATGTATCTCAGCATTGCTCTCAGTTAACTTCTTGGTTACTTTAGCAACTGCTTTTTAAGGCTATTTGAAAGGTTGTTTTTTTGTTTTTTTTTTGTGGTGCTGGCTTTAACATTTCCATTTATTACTATGCAAAAGTAACAGGCTAGAGGGTAAATGTTCTTTAAATACTGTTCCAGTTCCAGAGGCAGAAACTACTTAGAGCTCTGGAACAGCTGTCTACTTTTATCCTTAGCAGCATCCACTATTTCTCTTAACATCCACTGACTTGTCTAGTCCTCTTAGCTTCCATTTGGGTTAAAACCATTTTAAGAGAATTTAACTGAGTTTAAAAAAACTTAATATCTCAATTTCTGTTGTTTCTGATAGCTTTCTAATGTTCGACCTAATTTAAAAACATTTCTAATAGAAAGCTATCAAGTGTTGTTTATCCATCAACCCTCTAGACACCTTTGTACCTTATTAAAATACACAGTTCTCTGATTTTAGCAATTATTACATGTAAGTATATCTATACACACGTGTATATATATCTATATATATATCTATATGTATATACACACACACATATATATGTAAGATGCTTCCCAGCCCTTCTTTCTGGGCATTGTGCATTTGCTTTTCAAAGTCTGATTTCATTCTCTGTAGTAAGACCAGAGCAGTCCTTACTATTAAAGCAATTTTATAGCACTCTTCTAAGGGAATACAAATGCAGTTTCTGACCACTTTAAGCCTTATTTGCACAAAGATGATGTCTTTAATTCAGGAGATAAATTCCTTGCTACCTAATTCTTGAAAGGCTTTTATTTTGAGGTGGGTCTGATTTGTCCCTATAGGAGAGTTGTCTGTTGCTTGCCAAGGAGCACTACATCCTACAAATTGCATCTCATTTAGTAGACAAATGACCTGAGTTTGATTAGGCTACAAGCCAATTTGAAGGACAAGTCAGTCAGTGCTGAGTACAGCTCGTTTATCAATAATATGTGAATAACCCAACAAAAATACAGAGGTCCTGAAACGATGATTGTTCCTTTGGAGGAATGAGGGTAGATGGTGGAAAGAGGAAAATGCAAACTCCTTTTAGTCCTGGCACTTATAGTTGAGTTGGGTGAAATTTTTTATTTGTGATAAAAAATTCCTGAATTTTTCATTGAACTTCACATGGATAAAGAAAGAAAAATCCTGAAAATGTAGAGGGGTTTCATGGCAGTTCATTCTAAACAAACCATCTCCCTTCTTTCCCTTGAGATATCTTATAATTTTAAATGATTCTCTGCAGTGAGAATCAAAGTGTGTGATTTCATATCAAATGAGTAAAACATGATTTCAGGTGACCTGAAATGTTTTGTTTGTTTCTTCAGTTTAAAAAAAAGCTCCGTATTCAAGTCCATTTGACCTGAAAGGAATTAAAAATATTTTGGACCTGTCAGCAAATGAAATAAATGTATGTTGACCTGTTCTAATCCCTCTAAAGCTCACAGATACTAATGTTAAATTTATCTTGAGAAAGGAATGTTAAAGCCCAGCGTGCAGGTGCTGGGGAGATGGTTTGCCTGGCAAACCTTGGCATTTGTCCCTGTGCTCCCTGAAGCTCAGGGGCTGTTCCCAGGACACAGCTTTCAGGGGTGGGGAGTGGGAGGTGGGAGGAAGCTCTGGCTTTTCTTTCCTAGGAATTGCAGCAGGAAAACTTATGGTGATTTCTTTTCACTTTTCTCTTTTGCATTTTTGTCCTCACAACTTCTGCCTCTAAATTTGCCTTTTTACCAGAGGGTTTTGGTATCCTTGCACCCATACATCTTCTTTCCTTCTCCCCTACCATCCTTCCCCCACTTCCCAGTCCCAATCCACCTTCATAAAGAGTTGAAAGCATCTCTTCCCTGCTGTCATTGCCAGGACCCATCTCCCTCCTACCCACCCACCACAACAGAAGGGCATCATTTCACAGTTTGCCTTTTGTAGGGCCTGACAGATCCAGAGCTCTTGTACAAATAACAAAAGAAGCCTTTGCCCTTGATTTTGAAATGCCTTGGGACTAAACCTCATGGGCTTTCACTGGGGCAGAGACTGATTCTCTCTTTCAGGGTTTTTTACTGTCATTTTGAAGTTTAAGAAATTCCTGCATCTTCCAAGTGAGCTTTGTCTTTCCTACAGTCTCTAATCAATTGCAGCTGGGTTTGTTACTGCAGAAGGTCCAAGCAGATTTAGCAACAAGGATATTTTCAAAACACAGGTAAAATTATAACTCCTTCTCACTCAGTTTTAAATCCTGCCAGCATAAGTAGCCAAGGCATCGTGTATTGCACTGCCTTTGCTCAGCCTGTCTGGATGAGGTTTTCTTCTTGTGATACTCAAATTATCCATTTTTTTGGTCTGTCTGTCTGTCTGACTGCTGATTTATGGCATAATATTCTGAGATGCACAAGAAGTCGGTTGAACTTACTGATTTTGCAAAATGCACATATTTTTTACCTTAGAATTCGGGAAAATGTGTTCCTATACTTCTCTTCACAAGGTGAAATGAGCAGACTGTTTACTTTGTCTAATTAAAAGATCATTATGATTATGTAGGAAACAGGAGCTGTTTGCATTGCCATTTTTGCAGTATGTTATTTACACTGATGAGTTTTATATTCTACCTCACATCGAGAACATTCAGTTGTATAATTTATAGCTTTGTGAGACTTTATTACTGAGAAAAGTGATGGACTTTTAAAAGGATGGACTAATTCCACTTTGAAATCCTATCAAAAGAGAAGACTTGAGGTTATGGCTAAAAAGCATAGAAAAGATATATATTTGCTTCAGCCATTATTTTCAGTAATATTTCCAATGATGTATGGTTATTTTATGTATTTCTTAGTCTTTTCTCCCTCTTCTCACCCTCCTGCCCTGGCTAGGAATTTGACTTTCGTTACCTGTGTGTTTTTTACTATTATTTTGCTAAACTGTAATTAAACTTCATTTCCCCTTCTTGCAGAATACTTATGGAGATACAACTGCCATCCCATGTAATCTGTTGTTATTCAGGTCCTGTACCATGGCTTGGCATTTCATTCTGTTAAAAATGCAAGTGGGATTGTTAGACATGTCACCTACAAAGCCAGGGGGTCAGCTTGGCAGCTTACTTAATGTGCTAATTTGCTGTAATTTAATCATGCTTGGAATACAGATTGGACATCTGAGTATCTCGGTGGCAGACTTGGACTCAAACAGCCCATAAACACTTCGTTAAAGCCCGGTCAGGAAAAGTGAGTTGTGGTCTGCTCCTGATCCTTTGCCTTTGGGACTTCAGGTGGGGTCTTTGGGGCTTGTGGAACTCCGTGGAGCTGTGGCTCTGTGCCCAGTGCTGTGAGGAGATGTGGCTGAACTCTGCAGTTTAATTAATTATGCATGAGCTGCAAATGAGATTGAGAGCGGTGAGCTCCCTTTGCAGCTCTCTGTGAGTGATGCAGAGCAAAGCCTGCTTTGCCCAGGCACAACGTGCACTCCAGGGTTTGAGAGGGATGGAGCCCTTTTCCCAGGCCAGCTGTGGGCTCTCGGAGTGGGTGGGGTGTGGCAAATCGGGCACCTCATTTTGCAAGTCACAGGCTCTGCAATAAAGACCAGCTTACAATGACTTGCCAAAATATTTGCCAGATAGCACTTCTCAGATGCAGTCATTTAAGGCAGTGAAACTTAGAAGTTGGCCCTTAAAAATAATTTTCTAGAGTAGCTTTTTTGCCCCTTTTTGAGCTTACTTATAAGCACTGAGTTTGGACATCTTGCTCATGCATTATTTGGTGCTAAATTGTGAAACCTGTGTTTGCATTAGTAAGGCTGATGGCTGAAAATTTTCCAAAGGATAAGTTTCACTGTTGGAAAAAAATTGTGTTCAGTTCTCAGAGAGCTTCATTTCAACCAGGTCACACAGGCTGGCTGGTTTCCTGGCTGGTTTGCCATTTCTTTCATTTCCTCTTTTTGACTATTATGTTGTAAGACGAAAGTTAAAATTTTCACACAGTGTGTTTCACAATTAAAAAAAAGTTTTAGCCTGGGGTATTCTATTACCTTGTTCTCACTTAATCTTCTAACAGTGCAATTATCTCTCATCTTTATGTTATTCTTTGTGTGACTCTGGCCCTGATGAGATCAATTTAGTTTTCAACTTACCTTTTTAGTATTGTTATATCTTTTCTCTTTGTTGTGATATGCCAGAAAAGATCTCCCTGGCAATACCTAGCTATGGTTATTCTTAGTGCCTCTGGCCTGGCCACTTGCCACTGTGTCCACCTGGCCATTTTCACTGCACTAATGGGTTTGCCCTTTGGAAAGACTT
>VZRQ01006835.1:259197-378759 GCA_013397975.1 Machaerirhynchus nigripectus | reverse complement strand
TTTTTTTTTTTTTTAGTTCTCTATTTTTCAACTTTGATAGGTTCATCTTTGTTTTCTTTATAAACCTGATTTTCTGCTCTAGGTTTAGACGGCATATTAAGAAAAAGATCTTCCCTGTGAGGGTGGTGAGGCCCTGGCACGGGCTGCCCAGAGAAGCTGTGGCTGCTCCATCCCTGGAAATGTCCAAGGCCAGGCTGGAAGTGTCTTGGAACTACCTGGGGTAGTGGAAGGTGTCCCTGCCCTTGGCAGGGGGATGAAATGAAATGAGCTTTAAGATCCCCTCCAACCCAAACCATTTCGTAATTTTATGATTCAGTCAGGCGCTTGAGCATGTCCCGAGTTTCAAAGTCACTGTGCTGTTGCAAAGGTGACAAGAAAAAAAAGGAGTTTTTCTTGTGCCTGTGTGTTTGCAAGAATGTGCATTCACTCTGCAAATGTGGGACAGTAGTTCTGCACCAAGGAGTTTACAAGAATTGCCCTCTATATGAAATACTGTTAAATACTTTGAACTCCTAATTTCAAATGCCAGGATGAGATCATTCCAGCAGGAGTTCAGCTGCCTGTATCTGCTGGCCTTCATGCAGCTCGAGTATGAGACCTGTTTTTGGAGAGCCCAGCCCAGCTTACCCCAACAGCTGTGGCAAACTCCCCCTGGCCAGATGAAAGGTGGAGAAGGCTCTGTGTTAAAATGTGATTTGACCAGAAATGGCATTACCATAACTGAGAGGCAGGGAGCTTGTAATGAGATCATATGGTCAGCAAGGCACACAGCCGAAAAGTTTCCTTTTGGGTGGCTGCTTCTCTGCAGATAAGGGCAGAACAACGACTCATAACGTCAGAGAGGATGCCTGGTGCATGCCCAGTCTTTAGTTTACTAGTGCGATCTTGTTTTTGGTTTATGTAAAAAAGTGTGAGACGAGGAATTTGATGACGCTCCTCAAGAGAATTCTGCTGCAGTAATTGCTCTTGGTTAACCAAGTAGCAGCCATTGTTAACCTGTGATTCAAAAAATCACAAGAATCCCATGAAAATTGAGCTCCAAGTTAAAATTGCATTGAGGCAGTGTCCTCCTGGAGATGCCTTTTAAACAGGGCTGACTTGGTATCCTGTACCCAGTGCACTCTGTGGGACTTCCTTCTCTTGTTTAGGCCGTTTGCAATTTGCTTTCACCTCACAGAAGCTCTCTCCCATTTTAATTCCCTGCTGGCTTTACCCAGTTTCCTTATGAGTGATCTATAGCAGAAGGGTCCAAATTCAGACTGTAGTATGGGAAAAGGATTTATAAATTATGAAACACCAATGTAGCTGAGCAGGATGGTTAAGGGGGAGAAGAAAGACAAGTAGAGGACATTTGGAAAACAAAGCAGAGAGCAGAGGAAGGTGAGCAGGACTGTAAAATCAGCAGAAATAAGTTTTTAAAGAAATTAAAAATCAGAGAAACTATTGGTTAAAAAATGAACAAACCCCAATATGATTGTTTGCAACTAGACTGAAAAACAAAACCCCAAATTGAGGAACTTTAAAGATGGGAGAACAAATCACTAGGGAATGAAATCCAAGGTTTGATGACTATTCATTGTTGACTCCAACCTCCACGGGTTGGGCTTCAATTTACCATGGAAGACAAATGAGGGTTTTGGTAGAATACATGATCAGGCTAATTGGAGGCTAATTAGGGAGTCAGTTGATCACAGAGGACTGATGCAATAGAAGCCCACAGGATCTGAGTGGCAGGGAGCACTGCAGAAAGATGGCTTGTGATTTAAGGTGCAGTTCCCAAAAGAGCAGTTCTCTGTCAAGCTGTCAGCGGGGCTTGGTGCTTTTCCAGAGGTGCAGATGTACTTAAGCAGTGGGAAGCTGAGAGCTAAAGCAAGTCCAGCCTGCCTGCTTCTGCTTCCCTACCACACAGCCTGTTCCTCCTGCATTAGCAGCACCGAGGGATGGATGGGCTCATGCCTGCGCTGGGATCGCAGTCCCAGGCTTGGAGTGGCACTGCCACCAGCTGTGGGGCAGCTGAGCAGGGCTGGGTACCCTGGGCCCCTCTGCTGTCACAGATGTATTTGCCACCACAGCAGAGCGGGCTCCAGCTGTGTTTCACTGGTGCTCAGTCTGAGTCACCGGGGTGAAAAACATAAAAACAACAATGCAAAAGCTGGTGGTTTGTGGCAAGGAATGGGAAGCTGGAAGTTCCTTCGACAGTGTGTCCCAGGAATGGAGATGAGTGGCAAAGCAGCAGGTCAGAAGTGCTGATCCTCGTGTGGCTGCGGAGAAGGTGCTCAGCAGTCGGCTCAGGTGTTCGTCTGCTCCCACGCTGACAGATAAATTGTCCACAAAAGCAAACCAGCTGCATTTCAATGGTGCTGGCTGGTCTGAATGCTGCACACCCAGGTTTGAAATGAAATTCCAGCTCGTTGCTGTGCTGACAAGCCGCAGATGATGGCTGTGAACATGACACACAGTTCAGTCTCCCAGCTGCTCTCCTGGTCTCTGCTCGGGGCTTGCCAGAAAGTTCCCTCTCCCTATCAGAAAGAGGAGGTAAAATACTAGAAACTGCTTTATTAGGACAATATTGCTGCTGTGAGATTGGGGAACCCTAAGGCTGGTACTGCTAAAGTGCAGTTGTTTCATAAGGACTATAGGTGCAGCCGTATTTTCCTGAGCCTTTTTTTGAAAGGGGTCATGAAAGAAAACAAAACAAAATCATGAGCCAGCAGCTGTGGATTTGGTGGATGTCCTAAAGGGAGTGACAGAAAACACAGGGAGAGGCAGTTTTCATGGCAGGCAGTGTGTTCATGCTTCAGTAACTCAGAGCATCTGTTTGAGCTTTGCCTGCCATGATGGGTGAGGCAGAATTAGGAGATGTCATATAACTGGGTTTCCATAAAGAACATGATATCAAACATTCATGAGCAAGGCAAAAATTCCCAGAAAATAAGGTGGTGTCCTCCCAAACTGTTGCAGATGGAGAATTCTTCTGAAGACCTGCAAAGGCAACGCTAATTTACAACTTGGGCACTTTTTATTCCGTCTCTGGAAGATGGTCTGCAGTTGTAGGAGAAAATTACTGAACTATCACTGAGTTTTTAGCTGGCTTTAGAAAAAAAAGAGGGCTTGAGGGATTTTTGGATGAACAGTTGGAGTGCTGCTGTCCTTTGATTTATTCTGAATGAGCAGCAAAAGAGAAAAATAGAAGCTTGTCTCCGAGTGGTTAATTTTCACAAATGTGAATTTTTCCTAGCAGGAGCAAGAGGGTTTCAACACAGGCTGTTGTGAGGCTCTGCAAATGCCAAGTGTCTGCTCTTGGGAGATGGAGAACAAAGTTGCCACCAATAATTAGCGGCTGATTTGGCAAAAGTTGCTGAAAATTGGCATCTGAGGGAGAGGTCCTGGGATGATTCAGTAAAACAGTGCAGTTTGAGATTACTTTTGTGATGTTACTGTTCAGAGTGCAGGGGTGATCAGAAGGAATGTAATGTGCAAAATGTGAAGCAGGAATTTGGTGTCCTATTTAGTTCTTTGTGCTTTCTCTTGAGCTTTTCTAGCATATTGTTAGCAGTACAATGATGCAGCAAAGTTATTGACGTTAACTAAGGAAAGTTGAGATGCCAAAACACCACAAATTTCTCATTTACTACAGATGGAGCTTTGTTTCTCTTCCTCTTTGCTAAGATACGGGTATTAATTTCACTTGGATGTAACTGTCATTTAGGAGCAAATCCAGCATGGGAATAACATTGCATGGTCCAGCAAATCCAGCAATTCATCATCCAAGATCCTGAGAGGCAGAGCAGCACTGGAGGAGGACTCTGTGGGGTTTGTGGTCAGGCGTGTGTGGAGGCATCTCTGCCTGCCCGGGGACAGCCTCCGGGAAAGAGCACTGGGTGGGAAGTTGGGATATGAACCAGAAATCTTGCAGCTACTGTTGTAAATGTTTTGAGCTGTGTTTTTGGTCTTGGGATGGTTCCAGCACCAGCTGGAGCCAATGTGACTTTCTCTGTGCTGGGAAGCACAAGGGTTTGGTGCCTCAGAAGTACCAGTGCCCACTGGATGTGTTGTCTTGAGGGGGAACAGTTGAGGGGTGAAGGTAACTGTGTGTATGGGGAATTTTTATGCTCCAAAGAAAATTTAAAGGGGTTGGTTGGCACCTGCTGGCAGTGAGATGACTTCCAGGGAACGTCCTGTTAACTTTTCCCAGGAGTTGGCAGGACTGTAGGGACTACAGTGTGACAGTGATGAAGTGAGCAGCAAAGAGGGAGGACAGGCAGTTTTCACTGCAGGATGGTAGGATCACATTTTGCCTCTGGCTGATTTACTCACAGCAGGAATAAAGATACCACGCCAGGAGTTAGTTTGACACATATGGGAAAGAAATGAAAGCCCAAAAGCTCAAGATACCTTGACAGCCAATCAGCCACCCAAATAACAGCCCCCCAGCCAGCAGAGCTTCCTATCCACAACCTCACTGCAGGGCTCAGGCGCTCCCTCTGCCCAGCACTGCTGTTCTGCAGTAGCACCTCTGATAGCTTTGCCTTGCTGCTGATTGCTTTAGCTTTGCATGAGCAGCAGAGAGGAGTCATGACCTGCAGCCCCCGCCAGTCTAGGCTTACTTTTCTATAGAGCTTTTAAGATTTATGGTCAAATTTTACAGTAACTGTGATTTGTCTTATAGATCATGAATATATGATTGCCCCATGGTCCCATAGCGAGTCCCCACTGTGATGGCTTGGTCATTACTTCTGAGCTCTAGCAAGGAAATTTTAACACTGAAGTTTTCCTGGTGGAGTAAACCACAAGGCAGGGCTGGAGCTGGCTGCCTGGCAGGTCTGGGGCCTGATAAAGAGCTGCCTCCATTGCTGCCCAGGCCAGGCTCATTCATCCTCTGTGGTACACCTGGGAGTGACAGCTGGGTTCTGCGTGAAGAATGGATTTTCATGCTGAATCATGGATTCTGACCAGACTAATTTTAAAAGCTTGTGGCCCCAGGAGCAGAAGCTGCTGGGAGCCTGAGGATGGCAATGAGAACATGGTGGTTATGCTCTTTAACTACATTAAATGCTGCTGTTTGGGGAGAAGGACGATGGGGCTCCATGGGGATGTAGAACCACGACATGGGACCTTCTCTGTCCACTGAGCAAGGGGAGCCCTGCCAGTGCTGTGCAGAGGAGATCCCCGCAGCTGTGGCTCTCAGGACAAGCATGTCCTTGAAAACTTCTGGAAAATGGCAAGAAGCTCTCTTTCAGGGGCTGTCCTTTTCCTGGAGGTCTCTTCAAGGAGGACAGAGACCAGCTTCTCACTGTGCAAGGCACAGCCTGGGGCCCGGGGCAGTAACGATTGCTCTGTGTGGGTTGGGGATGCCTGGTGTGTGTCCCTCCTGGCAGCTGGAGGCTGTGCAGGTCGGTGTGTTATTATCACCCCAGTGGGGAGCTGTGGGGGACTCTGCTCAGGCTGCACATTGCCCAGGACCTGCTGACACAGCAGCCTGAGGCAGGGAAGTACAGGCAAGAGCACAGATGTTCTTGTAATGAGCCCAGTGATCTGGTGACTCATTCCCTTCCCAAGCAGCCACTTTTGATGTGAAAACTTCAATAAATGAAAATGGAGAATCCACTTTTGTAACATTTCCAAGAGTTATTTCTCATTTCTGGTTTGAAGGTGATGGCTTGGGCTTCCTCCCTTTGCTTCCCATTATATTTCTGTGAATGAAGCATTGGGACCTTTACTCAACCCACATCTCTCTCACCACCTTTGCTGACCTCTCAAAGTGAGTTTTTCCTGGCATTTGCTAAAATCAAGAGGTTCTTAGTGGTGATTCCAGTCTCTTGTAATGCAAATGGTAATAATGATATTAATACTAATCACTGTTATTCTGTATGATGAAATATCAAGATTCCATATTTTCAAGTTAATTTTTAGTAGGTAAGTGCCACATTAAGCATGTCCATCCTGTCAGAGAACATGCTTTTCATATCACAGGAACTGTTAGAAATCATTAGTAATGAAGGGGACAACTGCAGTGCCTGGTGGGTTGGTCTTTGACATGCGGTAATGCAAAGTGACGTGGAAAATTTGGAATGAAGGATGTAAAGCTGTTCAAAAAAAATGTGGACGTAGCTATAAATTAATTAATCTTGTATCTAAAATGTGGTACTGAGCTGTAGTGATAAATAGGATCCATGTCACTACAGGTGGATTGCTTGTGTGTAACTAGGAAAGGAGCTGATGGGCTGAGGCCAGGGGGACTGGTTTGGTGGTACCTGCCTGGAGAGCAAAAGGCTGTACTGGCAGCTGCACTTACCTTGAAACAGGAGTCTGTGGGCAGTAAGATCAGATTTTGAAGTCCGTGTCTATCTTTAACTGTCCTGAATAGAGGCTATTCTGTTAGAAGTACTTTTAAGCAACAAGTATTTTACTGCAAACAGCTTCATTCTTATTATCAAGATTCTCATCATTGCTATGACTTGCTGCGCTTTTGGGCCTATATTTATTATGCAGTATTACTTTGTAGAAAGTATTCCTTTTACTTTGCAAAATAAAAACGTTTTAGGTCATATTTCTCTCTCAATTAGGTCATTTTTAATTGACATTACAAGAAACTAATGCTGTTATGTAACACTCAGAACATAACAATTGCTGCTACTTCAAATTTACCTTAGCTGATAACTCATCTGGCTGATAACTCATTTGTCTGTTTGATTTCAGCCTCCAACCTCACTGGTTTGGACAATCTCGACAGTGCTCTGGGCCTTGTTGAAGAGCAGGTGCAGAGATCGAGGCAGCGCCGTCGAAGGCACACGACAGAGGATGATTACAACATCGAGGTCCTCCTGGGGGTTGATGACTCAGTTGTTCAGTTCCACGGGAAAGAACACGTTCAGAAGTACCTGCTGACCTTGATGAATATTGTGAGTACAGCCCTCCTAGCTGCCCTGTGGGAAGGCTCTGAAAGGGCTGAGGATGTAGGTTGGGTAAGCCATTTGAATGAGACGTAACAGATTTTTCTTGTGGCAGGAGATAAAATAGCTCTAGGAGGGAAATCCAGGCCACTTTCAGAAAATCCAATAGGAGAGAAAGAAAAAAAAAAGAAAAAGAAAAAGGAGCCAAGACAGAAGCTGAGTGTGGGACTGTTAAAATGTTCAAAGTCCTGCTTTTGTACTTTGGTGGGTGGGGACACAAGGTCAGGGGCTCAGGTTTTTGGAAGTCATTATGTTTTAGCTGTATATTCCTTTAACCTAAGCTTCCTGCTGAGGAACACCGTTTGGAGAACTGTCTTCAAATAAGGTTCTAACAGAAATTACAGTTGGGTTTTACATCATTAAAACTACTCAGATAAATTCTTTGATTTCTCAACAGCCACTTTAGGTCCCAGGCCACCTATCTGCTCCTTGTTCACACTGCAGTAAAATGTTATGCAGTATAGCACTGAGATTTCTTAAACTGATTCAGTATTTACTCCATGACTGACATCTTTAGGTTTCCTTAGTTAAATATTTAATCTTCAGAACCATAGTCTGTGCAAAAAACTATACAGTGTAGGAGTGATGAAAGGAGACACTGGGGAATATTATGTTTGAAAGAATCACTTTTTATTTCTAAATATCAGTGCAGCAGCCCTCTCGTACCCCAGACAGTAAGCAAGGACACTATTTTTCGGAAAAGAACCAAGACTTGAAAAATCCTCCCAGATCAAAACCAAAATATATTTTATTATTTTGCCCAAAAAATAGAAGTAAGTGATAGCCCTCCTAAAAGGCAACTCATTTGGGGATTACTTTCTTCCTTCTCCTTCTCATCTGAACAGGAGTCTTTTCTCAATAAAACACACTTTTGAAAAAGCTTTGGTCTCAGTGAATGTGTATTCTTAGTAAAATAGTGTTGAGTAAAAAATTGTAGGTCTGCTCTGTTTTTGACAAATGGAGTCTGACTGCTGAAGTTTACAGTCGTGTCAGGAGGATGAGCCTGTAGATGACTCCTTTCACTTTACAAACCACAGAGGCAGAAATCCAGGCTGTTAGGTAGATCTGCCTGGGATGTAGTTTTTCCAAGATATATTTTTCAAATTATGAAGCTTGTTTTCTTTCTTTCTTTCTTTCTTTCTTTCTTTCTTTCTTTCTTTCTTTCTTTCTTTCTTTCTTTCTTTCTTTCTTTCTTTCTTTCTTTCTGTAATGTGCAGAATATCACTGTTTTTCATTTTAAATGAGAAGTGGAATACAATTTAAGAAAATCCCTTGTGTGATATAAATTCAGTTATAACTTTTTATAACAGCATTGTAAATAGTTAAAAACCTGCCCTAACACTGGAGTTATGGGGTACTTGGTGTCTGCCCTGATGACTGTAAATGCATATATTCTAACAGAAATGACATAGTGAATTTCATTTATTTGTGTGGTTTGTTTCCTCTGAGGCTTAAAACAAAGTCTACAGTGAAACAGATGGTTTTATGCATCTCTAAATTAACAAGTCAAACAGGCCAAACCAGGAATGTGGCAAACAGGCCAAAATAGATTAAACGGGACTCTTTACTTATCGTGTCACTTAAATCTATTTTTAAGAATTAAAATATACAGTAATGGTAAAGAAACCATAAATGTTCCAGCTCTGAAATATACTTTTTCCTAATTTTAGAAACCATCCAAGACACAAATTGCAAGAAATAACAACTCTTAAGCAGCCTGTCTCTGCGAGCGGTTTAGAAAGTGCAGGCTGTGTAACCATCCCCACAGGGCACAGCAGCTCTGGCATAGGCAACAATTGTTCTGTTGAGTGCTCTGAGGTAGAAACATGTCTTTTGGGAACTGAGGATGTGTCCCATGCCTTGTGCCCAAATTCGAGGAGCTGCTTGAAATCTCCAAGGCCTCTTGAGAGGCTCTGGATAGTCACTGGCAGTCATCAGTGTTGTCCTATTCTTTCCTTCAAAACTCAGCTGGTTTCTAGAGCCTGTAATTTAGCAGAGGGGTGGGTGATGGTAACCAGTCCTGTTTCCAGCTCCAGCACAGAGAGGCAAGAGGGGTTTGTTTCTGCATATGGTGGTGCTGGGGACCTGTATTTTGTCAAGGGACATCACCGTGCAGAACCTCTCCTTCCCCTTGGCAGGGCAGCTCCAGCTCTTGCCCTCATTGCTAGGTGGGTGCATTCTGTGTAGAATATGACTTTGGTCTCCTTTCCTGAGATTCACAGTGATTCCCCCATTGCTCTCTCTTCTACCTCTTTGAACAGCTGGGGGTTTTAATTTAGAAAATGAGCCCAATATAAAAGGCCTTGGGGTCCCTGGCTAGTAGGGGTCACATGTATGCAGCGTGCTTCTGGTGAGATGTGTAGGTCCAAGGTCACTGAAAAAGAAGAGACAGCTACAAACAATTTCAGCTGTATTTTTAAATCTAATCGGAGAGCCTCTCATAACCATCAGATTGTGTGTACCCTGCTGGTTTTTGGATGTAATCAATTAGCTTCCTGTAGTAGCAAGGCATAGAATCAATTAGCTTTGTATGGTAACGAGGGAGTAAGTGTAAAATCAAGAATGCATGATAACAAAATAAAATAACAGTGGAAGTATTTACTGAAGATAAAACAGGTGATCAAATAGTTGAATTTCTGAGGTTCCAAAAATGAAATAAATCTTAGGTGAATTGTCCCTCCTGGGAGAAGACATTACTTTCCCAGAAGCAACTCCCAGCATGGCTGCTTCTCCCACTGTGCTTGATCTCCTTGTGCATGATGGTGTGAGCAGTTGTCCTTAACTAACTTTTCCCAGGGATCTCGGGTGGAACCCTACCACCAACCCAATCAAAACAATATTTTTTTTCTTTTTCCAAGCCCAGTGCAATGACTGTAAATTCAGTAAAATCTCTTTTGTGCAGCTTAAGTGATGTGTTACAGTCCACACCTAAAAGCCATGAAGTAAGAAAAAACAGGGGCTGGGTGTCCTGGCTATCTTGAATAGCTGTGCTAATATTTATCCCAAAGTTTGGAAATGAAGTCACTCCCAAACAAATGGTGATAGATGCCAGAAGATTTTTAACACGTTGGGCTGCAGCCACGTATCGTCTGACTGTGCGCCAGCCGTTCCACTGCAGTGAGCTCGGCCTCATGCCTCCCCTTTTTCATCCTCCAGTCATTTCCTCTGACAAAACTCTGGTTTCTCTTGACCTCCTCTCTTTTCTCTGCTCGGCACCATCGGGACATTCAGTCACCTTTGGAAAATATGCCATTGTTTTCGCTTTAGAGACCCTCGGCTGCCTCTCATTTGCACCATTTTCATTTGTACGTCCTGCTGTGTTTTTTCCTGGGAAGGATATTGGCCTGCACAGTCCTCTGCATTTCCAAGCGTGAGCCCACACATTGCACAAATTAACTTTGTATTTATAGCATGCAGGAGCATTGCCACAGAGGAGAGATATTTGGGTGGAATCTTGTAGCTCTTTAGTTACTCAAGAACATAGAAGGTAATTTAATTTCAGCAAGAAAGCATCTCAAACCCCCAGTAATTCTATCTGCTTGTACAATTGTTTGGGAAACATTAGAAAAGTGCAAGGCTAGAAGTGGCATTGGAGAATTACATTGTTGGTTGGGAAAGAAAAGGTTTTCACTGTAGGATGCTTTGGGAGGAGGAGGAGGAGGGTGCTGAATGGATGTCATTGAGTTGAATGGCTTGGATGGGTGCACTGATCACAGGGTAAAAAAACTGGCTGGATGGTCAAGTCCAAAGGGTGGTGGTGAATGGAACCAAATCTACTTGGTGGCCAGTCCAAAGTGGTATTCCCCAGGGCCAGCAGTGTTTCATATCAGTGATCTGGATTAGGGAATTGAGTGCATCCTCAGTACATGTGCAGGTGCACCAAGGTGGATGGGAGGGTTGATCTGCTGGAGGGCTGGATGGCTCTGTAGTGGGATCTGGACATGGCCTCGAGTTGCTCCAGGGGATGTTTAGATTGGACATTTGGAAAAATCTCTTCATCGGAAGGGTTGTCAAGCATCAGAACAGGCTGCCCAGGGAAGTGATGGAGTCACCATCCCTGGAGGTGTTTAGAAGATGTTTGGATGTGGTGCTTGGAGATGTGGTGTTGTGGTGGCCTTGCCAGTGCTGGGTTGATGGTTGGACTTGATGATCTTAAAGAGGTTTTCCAACCTAAAGGGTGCATTGATTCTGAAGTGGGTGTTGTTGGTAGCCAGCGCTGGTGCTGAAATTCTCTGATCATTTCCTAACCCTCTTGAAAGTAATTTCCAGGATTAAGCAATTTTCAGGGGTAAAAATCTTTCAATTTCTTTTCCATTCCTTTACAGTAAAAGGGTTGATATTACAACATTTATATATATTCATGTAATGGATATATGGCCAAAAATATTTGTGATACCAAACCCCATCTCGTCAAAGTAGCTAAGTGCCTAATTGTTGGTATTTCAAAGCAAGATAGACCTTAAATAGGATTTATGCCCCACTCTGGGCTAGATTTATCTGAGTATTTAGTCATTTACCTGACTTTGAAATCAGTGAGAATCAGTATTAAAAATTAGCTCATGGGATAATGTATTCCCCAGCCTTCAAGTGAAACTTCAACTCCAGAACAAATACATTAAATAACTTTTCATTTGAATAACTGAAATCAATGAGAGTTATGCAGCTGGGGGCTTTGGAAAGTCCCTGGAGTCTTTCACCTGCATCTTTCAGCACTACACATGTCTTTGAAATTGTGGCCCTGGGGCGCTGTTGAATGTGTTATCTGTTCTCTTTAATAGGACGTACTTGATACTACTATTATAGATGAGGTTTCTGCTCTCATATCTCTCGCTGATGAGGGATGAAGATTTGCAGGTACAGAACAGCAAGTCCCTAATGAGAGGAAAGGGCAGAAATGCCATCGGTTTCTAACTGACAGTTGGATAAAAACCTGAAAGCATGTCTAATTCAAGCTGTTAAAAAGAAAGTGATGATTGAATGCATTGAAATAATGGTGCTCCCTCTCTTCAGAATCATGCTTTTTAAACTAAAAAACATTTTTTTTTAGACAGCAAGGATAGTTCAATAATGTAGAATTTGACTGGATTTTTGAAAATTAAATAATTCATAAGCTCCAATGCTCATTATTTAAAATCAGTTTATTTTAATATGGGCACTTTAGATTTGACCTAACTCTAAGAAGTTCCACAAATAACAAATGTAAGTCCAACTCTATTCATCTGAGGGACTTGAGCTGTCAGTAGCTGAATTACAGCTTGTTTGAAAGTTTAAATATATGTATGTGAGTTAACTCTGCATTTTGACTGTTCATTATAAACCAGTAGCTGTGACTGGTGTGAAAAGCGTTTGAAGAGACCTCCATGAGGTTATTTTTGTTCGTTATCTTGATTGCCACCCTACAGTGGAAGCTGTAATTGTGATCGGGCATTCAGGGGCCCCTGCAGGAAAGACCCTCTCAGAACTCTTAGGGTTTGTGCTCATTTTCACAGGGATATTATTCCCAGTGTCAATTAGGTGAGCATTACTCATTATTGGTAACTGGAATGTGCCTTGCTGCCTTATCACACAGGTTTTGGTACCGTCCTCAAGGTAGAGGGTAAGTCTTGTTAAAAGATTTTTTCCCTTTACTCCAAAGAGCAATATGAGCTTTAGCCACAAAGGTTTCAGCAAGGGACTTCTGAGTTGTGGCAGTGTGGTTTGTGTGATGGAGTGTGGATAGTTGGGATCAGCTTTCAAATTCTGGATGCTTTTCTTAACCAAACCACTTAGATTTGAAGAGGTCACCATATTTATTACTTTGACACCACACCCTTATCCCTTGTAGTAAAGTGATAAATCACTCTGCTTAATTATTTTATGATGCTATAGCTGATTTTATTAATGTGATCTTGAGACAGTAATTCAGAAAAATACTGAGTCTGTTGGTGCAAAGGTAATTTACAGTGTTTAGAGAAACTTCTCACAGCAGTGGTTTATGAGCAAGAATGAAAAGTTCCAAGAGCCTGCGGGAGGAACTAAGAAAAATAAATTAGTCATGAAGTCAGAAAACAAAGTCTATGACCTTTCTAAAGCCAACGTTACAGTCGAAGATGAGATAGAGACCCGTAACATGAAGCTACCTAGTGCCTTGCCAACACATCTGCTGGGGAATGTTTTTCATTTTGATCAGAAGCAGCTAACTTGGACTTGGTAACATCTACTGACCCCGACACCAGGGAAGGTGAATCAGGACTCGGACTCATATTTGAATAGTAAATGAGAGATTCTTATCTCTGTTTTGCAATGTACATTGCCAAGCTCTTGTAAAACTGCCTGGTGTACATGGTTTTGAGCAGAATGATAGATGTTTTCCAAATGTGAGATCACAGTTTGACCTTTAAGTTTCATGTGTGTTGTGTGCTTTCATTCTTCTTTTTTCCTTGTGATGAACAAAGATTTCAGGAAAAAAAGGAATTCCTCTCTGAGGAAATGCCTTGTAAGGACTAGAAAATGAGACTAGGAGCCCTTAATTTTGCCTTATGACTTTCTGTGTGAGCATAGCACATCCACAAGAATAATTGATGTAATGTTATTCCTGTGGGATTGAGATAAAGCTTTGGGAATGTCAGAAATGCTCATTTGGGATCTTCAAAAGCATAAAGGAGGTGATGAAAATCGAAGAGCATAGTGGTGTTTGAAGTGGGACCACAGAAAAATAAAGTGAGAGGGGAACGCTTTTGGGAGGGTCAGATTACAGAAGTTTGTGCTAAGTATCCACCATGACATTTCTGGTTCCCATTCTGTAATTCAAAACAGACATTTCCTACAGAAATAGACAATCACTGGATGCCCACCAGGCACTGAGGCTTTGCTGAAGATAATTATGATCTGATGAATGAGCTGCATCCCGGGCTGGGCTCTAACAGTGGCTTGCCAGGAGCTCTGCCCTCCCACAGGGAAGGAGCTGATGCTCTCCAGCTCCTCCTGTATCGCTCTGGCAGAGATCCACACATAGTCCCAGCTCTGCCTGGGAGCACGTAGCCATCAGTACTTTCTGCAACAGCAGTTGTGTAAGGATGCTGGGTGATCAAAGAGCGGGCTAATCAGCTTGGATGGATCAGCAATTTGTGGTGGCTGCAAAACCAGATGACTCTTGGTTTGTGCCCTCTCCAAATGGTCAGATGTGCCCTCTGATGGCCACTGTTGCTGGGTCGGGGCTGTTTGACACTGATGCAGCCCGAGGTTGAAGCTCTTGAATGCCCAACAGGGGTGTGTGCTCGGGAGCCCGAGGGAGCGGCGCTTACCCGGGCGTAAGGAGCGATCCATGGAGCTGCCTCGGGACGAACCCGATGGTTTATGGTTCAGGAGCCACTGTGATGAAATGATCTGCCTTTTGCATAGCAGATACTAACAAACTCTGCAATGCTGGGAACTCCTTCAAACTGCATGAATGAGTTTGCTGATGATTTGCCAAAATATGCAGATTATTCTCCTATGGCGCATTGGTTTAATTAGGGATCCAGGGAACCACCTGACTTGCCCTAAAAATCCTGCCAGCTCTATCAGCAGGTAACCTGCTCTTCACCAAGACTAGCAGAACTGCAGGCTGTTGATTACTATTTGTGCTACAGGAGCTTTCAAAATTCCCTTTCAGGATCGGGCTGTGCTTTGCTCAATAATCAAAACTTTCCAGTGCTTCTTTTACAAAGCATGAGGCACCTCACAGGCGCTTGGCTTGCCTTTAGCTTTTTGATGTATTCTATGTGCTTACTGTGCTGACTTGAAACTTGCTCAAGGCAGAAGAATTATAAAATTAGCAGAGAGGGACACAGAGATGAAAAAAGTAAATAAAGTCTTTGTTTTTCTTATGTAGCACCAATCTGTGCCAGCCTGATTTCTACACAGAAACTTTAAATAGAAATGCATGTTTTCCTTTGAAATATCCCAGAAAAAGAAACCAAAGATATCCCAAAATAGTTAGTGAACTACAACAGCTTGATGAAAGTCTCTTTACGGTGTTTCACTGTGCTTTGAATACTTTGAGATTTACCCAGCCTTCTTCATCACCCTCTATAAATGCTGAATCACTGTAGGAGATCTATCAAGATTTAATGCATTCACTGCCTTCAGTTCAGGAGCTGGGATTTTGGAATAGTCTCTTTTTTTTTTACTCTGCAGCAACTTAATTTTAGACTTACTGATCTAAGAACAACAGGAGATTGACTCTGGCTTTTCTTCTGTTGATATGAACCAGGATGTCCTGCTGAAGTACACGGAGATGCAGTGCTGGAAAAGTACTTGCACACTTTTTCACAGCTGTGTGTATTTATTGCACAGACATCTGAACATGTATCTCCATTGTCTGATTACCTCTGCTTTCAAAGTAGGTTTCAAAGTTGTAAGTTGCTCTCAAGCCTGGAGCTTTCTAATTGCACAGGCTGGTTGGTCATTTTCTGCCCTATACATTGAGCTGCATTAGCTTGACTCTGCTTTCCTGTTGAAATAAGAGGTGGAAATGTGGAGAATCTGAGCTAGGGATTGTGATGGCCCTTTCAGTGTGTGCACTTTTCATGAACCTTTGAGAGCACAACATTCACTTGGATCTTGTATCTCTAACAGCTTCCTGAAACAAATAGGTGTGATTTAGGCCATGCTGAAGAAAAAGAAAAGCATCTATTTCAGCATCTTATCCATGTGCAGTGAGACACTCCTAGCAAACCACAGCTTAGCTCAGGGAAAGATGCTGTGTGAAGAGGGCTTGGGCTCATCCTTATTAATGAAACCAAGACCCAGAGCTTTGAATTGGCCCACTGTCTTGCAGACAATCCAGGATCCCAAGAGAACCAAGCAGCTTTTTACAATGCTTTTGCTTTTCTGTTCATTCACAGTTTGTTTGTTAGATGTCATTTGCATGAATAGTCAAACAGTGTTTTAATTCTGTTCCATCAATGTTTTCAAGCCAAGTTTCCCTTTGGCACACAACAGTGATACAGTTGTTCAGTTACTCAATGATTGTTAAAAGAGGCTTAGGTTAAATTCTGGAAGTTAATGAGAGAGTGGTGTGCACCAATTTGGATTATGCTCTATGAACTAATTAAATACTTATTTACATGCTGTGTTTACTGTCCTCTATACACAGCAGTTTTTGTTTAATACTCATTTCATGTACAGGTAATTTACAGCTTATTTCAACCTCATATCCTTGATGTGAATGCTCTCTTCCCACCACACAAAGAAGGAAGCAAATTAATATCCCTGCCTCCCTTGACAACGTTCAAGGGTCTTTCTTCTGGGTGAAAGAATTTTTGTAAAGCAAAATGTGTTTATGTCTTACCTCTTTATAATCTGTGTTCAGCAATGGTCCTCAAAGTAAAAATAAGAGAGCTTTTAAAATTTCAGAATATGAAGTTAGTTTTCTAAAGTCTTATTTAAACACGCAAAGAGATGGTCTGATTTCTAGAGGGGTTGTTGACATAGCAGATCTGAACATAATCGGCTCCTTCTACACCGCAATGAAAACAGAAGCCCCTGAAGCCACTCATAGCCATGGGCTCCTCATCCATCATCTTAATCCAAGGATCTGCTTGCTCATCAACCAGTAACGAGCCTGGGTCCCACACATCCCCCAAAATGTTCCCCAGGTGCCCTGGAGGGTGTGAGCCTCCTCCTGGAGCTGCGGTTCAGCAGGTCACTCAGGACTGTTAAAAACCTGGATGTCTACCAGGCATAAAATAAGGCTCTTCTGTCAAAAAATACTGATGAAACGAATTAAAATTCACTTTAAAATGTCAGTGGGGATTGCTTAGCAAAACCTACACTGATGTATTTAATTTTAATGATTTTTGAAGAGATAAAATAGGGGCCATTAAAACTGGGGCTGATTGAAGTAGCAGGACATTATTTACCATGTTTCAAATGAAAGGTTCCCTGAAAGTTATTTATTAGCTTGAAGTAATGAATCTAGTTTGCAGGAATAAATGAAATCTAGGTCCAGCCAGCAAAACAGTTCAGTTTGGTGCAACCTTTACCAAGGCAAGGAGGTTTTAGGAAAGGAACTTGCCTTGCAGGGATCTCAGCTGCCTCTTCTAATTTGTAAAGCTAAACCCCTGCCATTTGGCCAAGTCTCATGCAGTCTTCATCACTGAATACTTAAATCAGCCTCTTTAACAGTTAATATTTGCCCAGCTTGCTTGTAGCAGTGTTTCCTAAGTAATCATTATTCATCCACATTTCATTCTCTACTCTAAATATTTACAGTTTTCTTTTCAGTGTTCCTGGGGTGATTTCCCCATGTGCGGGTTCAGTTATGTAGCTCTGGTATAAAAAAAAAGAAGACAATTTTAATTTGTTGGCATTTTGTAGCTTTTGTTCTGCTTGCAAAGTTTAACACTGATGAGTTTTGACACACAATAAAGCCAGCCCATGTGCCTGACCAGCTTTTTGGGGGAGGTACATCCTCTTGGCAGAGAGTGATGTGATGTGTCCCAGATGGAAGAGTTACAGGGTGCAGCTGAGCTGATCTGGTGAATGGCTCTTGGGAGAGAGGTCCTGTCTCTCTGCTCACTCATGCCCTTCCCTATGCATGGTCCTGCTCAACAGAGAGATATTTGGGATTTTGCCTGGATTGCCATGCCCAAGGCTCCAGTGGGCACACATGGATCAGCTCAGCTGCATCATGTGGGTGCACCATGACACTGCCAAGTCCAGTTAGGCTGGCACTTATATACCTGTTAATCTGAAAGTCTCTGAATATATATTTATTTTAAATTATTCCCTAAATTAGGACTTGTTGGGAGACCACAACAGAGTTTGGAAAAAAACCCATTCCCTCTCTCATTAGTGGAATTATTAATGTTTTAAATATGATCACAAAGTGGTGTCTGGCCTAATGACAGAGCATAAAAGGTACTGACTGTATCACTGCCTTCATAGTTACCATTGTTAAAGTGCTGAACTCTTTTGCAGGTTAATGAAATTTATCACGATGAGTCCCTGGGTGCTCACATTAACGTTGTCTTGGTGAGGATAATCCTGCTGAGCTACGGCAAGGTAAGGAAAGGTTAATTTAAATGGAGGATATCAATATCTATAAACTTGATTCTTTTATGAACAGTGCAGTTACTGGTGACATGTATTTGTTTTGTATTTTAATTCTTATATATTATCCTTACCAGTCTATGAATATGAAGAACTTTTATGTTTATATATATCTGTTTATCATTTGAATTTTATATTTCAAATAATTTCAATTTCTTCTGGGTTTTCCCTGTGTCATTTAAAGTTACTGCTTAGCTCTGGCAGTCTGTCTTTTCAGATTTGTTTGGAATAGTCTATGAAACATAGAGAACATTTTAGTTCCTAAACAAAACACAGCATGTTCTGGTAGAACTGTATGTAAGGAACAGTAAACACAAGATCAGTTCTGCAAGATGCTGAGGGCTGCAGCCTCTTTCTAAGAACTCGTTTATACTTGTGCTTATTATCAGTGGAACTACACATGTGCTTAAAGTTAAATGGGAGTTGTGTGGAATAGGGGCCAGAAGTCAAGAGCTCTGCAGATCAAATCTGTAATTAAAAACATCAAGTGTTCTTTCTCTCTGGAAGGTGTTGCTCCACAAGAAAAACTTGGGTAAAGAGGAACAAAATGTTAAATGGGTTTCAAAAGTATTGATCTGTTCAATACCTGTGTCCTGTTATTGCCAAGTCAACATCAGATTCCATGGAAACAGGAACAGGGCATTTCAAGTATGTTGATACCTGCTTTAGTTAAGGACGTGTGATTTTAATGCTCTCCAATGCAGCATCAGGCCCAGCTGCTCAGAGCAGAGTATTAAAGCCTCATGCACCTTCCTGTGACTGGAGTTGCTGGCATTAGCATGTTCATGTAGTAAACGTGGATTCTGGATGAGTCCATGTCTGTTCACGGAAGTGCTGGAACGCTGTCAGCAAAGAGCCAGTGCAGATGCTGTCAGTGATGAAGCTCCACTGGCATTCACCAGTTTACCCTGCTCAGTGTCAGCTGAGAATTTTCTTCCCTGGTGCAAATGAGGGAGCTCTGAGGTTTAGTGCTGGAGACTGATTACCTGGATATGGGTTACACTTTTCTTTTGAAGCTTGCCCATCTGAGAAGCAAAACCACCAATCCATCTCTGCTTTTCCTGCAGTGATGATGATGATGATGTAGTTATGTATTTTGGATAAACTTAATCAGATGTATGTCCTAAATAAAAGGTAAAAAAGGTCATATTTGCCATTTTGTGATTGAAAGTTCATGGAGTGTGTAGTTAACATTGAATTACAAAATAGTTGAAATATCCTTATGATTGCTGTAATGGCAAAAATTTGATTGCAGATTGACTTAAGAATCTCAGACAAATCTGATGTTGCAACAGTGGTGGAAGCCAGCAGAATTAGTACGTGGGCTAGTAACTTCTTTGCAGTCCTTAGTTCATGGGTATTTCATAATTGTTATGTTTGACCTTTTTAGCCCTAAAGATCTACACCAGTCTGAGCTCTGGTAACTTCTTTTAGTTTCCTAATGGCAGACAGTGGATACAGCAGTCATCATTCCATCTGAAGGACCTCTTTTTTCTGGTGAAGAGCAAAGCCTTGTCCATTTATAATTTGAAAGTTACCAGTTTCATATCCTTTAGAGAGGAGAGTTGGGGTGGAGGCAAAAAGCCATCATTTCTTGGTGGGCCTTTGGCCACATCACACAAGTAGCATTTGCAGGACTGTGTAATCTGCTTGTGGATATTCTGCTTCTGGATTCCACATCCATAATCTGCAGTGGACAGTGCTTTAGTTTCTGAGTTGTCCTGCTGGTTTCAGTGGAATAATTCTACTATCACAAGCTTGCCCCAAAGATAATTTTTCTTGCATTTCCATATCTGATCCTTGTTTACATGAAAGACAATCTACAGCTTTCTAAGAATAGTATAAAGAGTACATAAAAGATACCATTTCAGAGCTCTTCTACTTTATGGTGTGGGCACTTGCATGCCAGGCTGTTTAAGAATACATCCTTTTCTGTTCATGTTTTTAAAGCTCCTGATCAGAGGACTAGTACCAGGGAGTAGAAGGTGAGGAGATTTTTCTTTAGAGACTTGGGATAATTTAGCAGTGCAAAAGCAGAGAGAAGAAGTGTATAGTTCTTATTTTCTGAACCTGTTCTGAAGAATTAGAACAAAGCCTTGAATATTTTACTATCCCACACACTAACAATTTTTGGGAATATATATATTTAAAATGCATAGTATTAAGTAGGGTACATGTACAAGTTAAGGCAGTGCATGAATGAAGCAGCTTGGTTGGCCTCACAACATGAAAATGTTATCCCAGTCTTGTTTGAGTAAGCATTTCTTTTGAAAGCATGGAGCTGATATCTTCAGATTCATTTGCTTCACTGCAGGCAATTTATATATATTATCAAGGGTGCCATTTAAATAATCATAATAATTACATTGTAGTTCTGTAATCGATGAAGTATGTACCATCAACGTCAGGTTTATGACAGCACTCTCAGCTGTTGCCAGTTCCACCCTTGAGCAGTCTTCTACTGTATTGTGGATTTTTTTTGACGATTATATTATTTTATACAATATGTCATCTGTTGATAAGAATAATATGGACAATACTTGAGTTGCATAGCAACCAACCTTTCACCGGTTCTTGCTTGAAGGTACTCCACTCCTTCAAATGTAATTTTTTTAATATTCTCAAACACAGGCAACTGTACATGCAGAAGTTTCAGTAATTTCAGGAATAGCATTAATTACCCTGGTAAAATGAAAAAATGGAACATATTCCTTGGTGATCACACGCTGAAATTACTTCAGGGATGAATTCAAAGATCTGACATGGTTTTACTGAATTAGCACTTTGTGTGAGTTATCACCTCAGGACTTTGAGGGGGTGGCAGGCTGAGCCCTGCCAAGAGCACCAGGCTCAGGCTCTGGCTGGGTTGAGTGTTTGGGGAGCAGGCAGGGTGGGACTGGGCTGGGGCTGGGGTAGCTTTGCAGCATTTTGCAGGAGCTGCCAGCCTTTCCCTGGCTCCCCACTTTTCTCTAAGTACTTTCAACAAATGCTGTACCAGAGACTGATGTGAAGGGTTCAGCTGTGCCTTGCTGCTGCCCACTCATTTATCCATTCCATCCATTCCAAGTTAGGATAGAAAAGTGTGTTCTGCAAAGGCTGGTCCAGATCTGTGTTGGCTTCAGAAGCCACAGTGCATTTCTCTGCATTTTCTTGACACTGACTTCCAAAGTCACTGGCTTTCTTGATGTGATGGGATACTGCAAATAAGTAAACAGGGTACATGCAGTGCATTTTTCTTCAAATGGGAAAAAGATGAGCTGGCTTGCTTCTGCCTTTTTGACTTCAGTAGTAGGAAGATTGGTTCCAAATTCTGGCAACTGCGGGTACATTTGAGGTTAGTATAATTCAATGTTTGTGCGAATTATTCCACTTAGACCTACTTTGGTTGTAACAGCTCTGTAATCCAGCTCGCTCTAGAATACTCAGGAAAATAAGCAAAGCAACCACGAGCACCAAGTGCAAAGGAGGTTGCAAGAGATGAGTTGAACATGCATTTAAAAACCCTGAGTGGCTACACGAAAATTTGTTTGGAAACATTTAAATACTGAGCACTGCATAAAGTCCTCTCATCGCCTCTTTGAGGTGAATGAATAAAGATTATTATTCCCATTTTACAGCTAAAAAAACAAAGATGTTAAGTGTTATTTTCCAAGGCCACACGGAAGGCCACTGGCAGGCTGGGGATAAGACCTCATAAATTCCTGGCTCCAGCCCCACGTTCTGTCCATTGACAATGGTGACTCTGTGTGCAGATGAGCTGTCCTTGCACAGTGCAGAGGAAAGCACATGTTAGCTGGGATGGGTGTAATTAATAGAGTGATTAATGAAAAAACACTTGGAAAGAATTTTGCAGGGACTGCAGGGGTTTCAATAAATGCAGCCACCTGAGGATTTGTGAGGGTTATTTCTTGGGAAATGTGAATGTGGCAGTGCAGGACACCCCTGAGCTCTCCTCTGGCACCATGCACAGCCCGAGTGGCCTGTATTCATCCTGGAGCAGGGTGGGATGGGCTGAGGGATGCTGGATCTGCCCCGTAGCATCTGGAAATGCAACCAGTAGGGAGAGAAAACCCACGTAAGCTGTAAACCAGTGTTGGCACCATAACAAGTGGTTGGACTCTGACCGTGTGTAACTCGGTCAGAGTGAAAGAGGAACCTGACTACCAATGCAGAGAGCCTTTCAAATAGCTTAGGGGAGGGAAGAAAACCCAAATGACTTTGAGGTGGCCGTTCAGGAAGAAGGTACTACGGGGTGGATGCCTGCAGCCTCATAGGACAGGACTGTTCAACTGAGAAAGACTTCTTAATTGTGTATGTCTGAGACGTTAGCAGAGGTCCTGCTGCCTTCATTTGAGACAGTACCTTACCTTCGATCTTTTCATAAAATGATGCTCTCTTTATCTCTGCCATCTGACCTTTTCATGTCTAAGCCTGATGCAAGCAGGGGAGATGTTCTTGTTCAGCCAGGATGGAAGTGCTGGTTCAGTCTGAGTCAGGTTCTTCTCTCTGTTTCCCAGAGGGCAGCCTTGGAAGCACAAATCAGGTTTATCCCTTAAATCTGGCATTTGTCCTTACTCTTTTGCTGTTGGCCCTGCTGTTTTCCTGGAGGGAAAGGGATGAGCACCTCCACTTACCTCTGCCTCTCCCAGGAAGGTGCAAAGACTCTGGCTGAGTGCACCTGTGTGTGGCAATGCAAGAAGACTGTTAGCTGCACATTAGGGTCACAGAACAGCTGTACTTGGAATGGACCTCTGGACATCATCTAGTCCAACTGGCCTGCTCAGAGCAAGGTCACCTGGAGCAGGTTGTTCAGGACCTTGTCCAGCTGGGTTTTGAGTATTTCCAGAGACTCAATAACAACGCTGGACAACCCTTCCCAATGTTTGGCCACTCTTACAATAAAACTACAGTAACACTCCTAAAGGCATTTTTTCTTGCCAATTGCCTCTTCTCCTTTCTGTGGATACCACTGAGAAGACTATCTCTGTCATCTTTATTCCCTGCCCAATAGGTATTTATATACACTGAGATCTTCCTGATCCTCCTCCAGCCTCTCCTTGTACTAGGTCAGGAATGTGAGTTGAGTATCTTATTTTTCCACTGACACTGGTAGATGCGGAAGACCTGAAAGAATCAGCAGGAATCAAGCCCTGGCCTTACAAATGTGTCTGAGATGGAGTTGTTGACCCCAGCATCTGGCCCTATCCAGTAACCAGTTCTGCACAGGCTGAGTTGCAAGGCCAGAACATACATATGATATGGCATTTTGGCAGCTGTTCATATTTTTGCACTGTTTCCATATATTTCATATGGGGATAAAGAGAAGAGATACTATCCCTCCTGTTTTTTATCTGGGTGAATTTTTGAATTCCCTTATTTATATGTTAGACTTAGAGCTTATAATTTCCCAGTGTGTTTTGTTGGGACCTTGAAGAATGTGGAGCTGGCTGATAGCATAAACAGTGCTTTGTATTCCTGATCTGCTTACATTTATACAGAATTACAGACTGAAAAATGTTTACAAACTGCTGCCATAAGAAAGCTTTACAAATCCTTTGAATGCAACATGGCAGTTTGCTGAATGAGCTATTTTTGTTAGTTTGGTTACCATGGACATTCAATAATTGTATTTATTTATCTTTTGCTTGTCTTGTTCAGGATGAGAGAAGAATATAGAAGTTCTAATCCGATATCCAATGAACAATAGAAGTGCCAAGTAGAAGCAATGTAAACAGTGTGTTTTGCAGAGACTACACATTCAGGAAGGGAAATTCATAGGTTAAACTGTTTCCTGAATGTGTGCACTTCTATAGTCCAACTTTTGCTGCCATAGTTTGAAGCCTGTCATGTTAAGAATATTACTGCTCCTCCCGGAGCTACTGAAGAGCTGCAAAGCCTTCTCCGTTGGTACTCTTGGAGCACCACCTAATGGATGAGTTCGGAAAGGTCCCAAGCTTCTGACCAGCCTAAATTTATGTTCTTGTCATCAAGTACCTGCTCATCATCTCTTTGCAAGGTTGTGCCCAGTGATGCCAAATATCAGATAAATAAAACGGTTGTTTAAGGGGAGCCACCTTTCCATGTGTGATACCAGTGTGTCTTTCACACGGGCTGGCAACTTGAACATTCTTGAAAAGTTTGGGTAGAATATAGACTAAAGTTGCAGTTTTCTTCTAAGATAATTTTGACATTGTTAAAGAAAAAAATAGTTACATATTTCTTCCTTGCCCCACAATCTCCACAAGCGTTTGAAGGACTTTCCAGTTGGCTTCATGAATGACTTGTTCTTCAGTGTGTTCATTTGAGAGAACTGAACATCACACTGGTAACTTCCCAGAGGATAAGACAGGTAGCAGAGAAGGTTCAGAGACCTCTCTGGCTTTCAACCATTTCTTACTGCCCTGCTTTACCTCTTTGTATGAATGTTAGTTGCAACTCCGTTGTCATATATTTTTATTTAGGGTTTTCTTTGCTGCTTCCATCAAAGAAGGAAGGGAGTGGAGAAGAAATGAAGGCAGAATCAAAAAAAAGGAAGTAAAATGTACAGCATTGGTAGATGTTGAGTTTCCAGAGAAATGGCCTCAGCTAGTTCTGTGGGGCAGATTGTCCTCGTCACCCTCTGTGGTGTCCCCTCGCCTGGGGGATGTTTTCCCAGCTGAGCCCTTTCCACTTCTTGGCCAACATTTCCATCTGTTTCCATCAGCAGTTCACAGATTTTTTGCTTTTCTTGCTGTGAGAAGGAAAGTTTCTCTTTCCATTGGCAGTTTTCCTGCTGATCAGCTGAGTAATGCTCTCCACAGGCCTGCTGTCCTGCTTGGAAAGAGGTCCTTCCCAGCCACGTCGGAGCTCCCAGCCAGCTGCAGGACCTGCGTGTTCCTGGCACTGTGGGCCCTTTGCTGGCCAAGAGTAACACCTACACCTCTTCTCCATGTGCAGCCTGCTGGCCCCCAAACTTCCACTGTTTGCAGTGTGACAAAGAGGGATTTTACCCTTCAGTCCTTACTACTGTACACAGCTCATCTCTTTTCCTCTTTCTCATTTGCTTTGTCCATTTAATAAGGGGTTGGGCTCTCCTGTGTCTGATGAAAACCCACATTGACTTCCAAAAGAACATATTATTAAGTGTTATCTGATACCTCTACAAGAGTAATTTTTGGACAACATCCTTCGAAAACATATGACATCTGCCCTATCTACTAACAAGCTCTGCCTGGTCCCATGATTTCCTAGGTTTCCTTCCTCAGGACAGCAGCATTTATCTGTAAAGGCAAGGTAGCTGGAAAAGCGGATAAAATTCTATATAAAGGTGTGCCTGGCTTAGGAAATCTTTGATCCAAAGACCACTGGAGCCTTGGAGGTTCTTTGGAGGGAAACACAACCCCTAATTCCCTTCCTTGGCCTACTGTGAGGAGAGGACCGTGGTGTTCGTGGTTCTTTGGTCTCAGCCAGTGCAGTTGCACAGCACAGTGAACTTGACTCACTGCCAGACTGATGGTTCCCCGGCTATGCAATATTTGCTGTTAGCACTGTTGAAGAATTTCTGATTTGAAAGTCTTTGACAAACTTCAGAAAGTGGGTGTTCAGGTGAAAATTTGCAGGGAATCAAGTGGGTTTCTCTATTCAGGCTGCTGCATTACAGTGAGGAAAGACACGGGATTAGTGACCAGATGATTTGAGTGCTCAGTGGACTTGGAGTATTCAGCAGGCAGACTGAGTTTTTCCTCTCATTCTTTGAAGTTCTCCTTACTGACAGGAACTTGACTTGCTACTTACATTTGTAGCATGTGGGCACTCGAAATAATTGACTTCCTAGTGGATGTTTTGTTTCCCAACTTAAAGAGCAGTAAGGCTCAGTTTCATGATGTTAAAATTGTGTCATTGGCAAAGAAGTTGGGTCAGCTGAAACATCTTTTATAGGACTTGAGTGTTCTCAGTTTCCCCTCTTAGGCCAAAGGGTTTTCTTCATTCTCCCCATTGTGCTGGATGCAAAACCACCACAATGCTTCACATTAACTGGTTGGTCCAACTTCATTTGCTTGAAAACAAACTCTAAAATCAGTGTTTTGATAAGTAAGCACTGAGGTTCTCTTGGACTGAACGCGGTTTTGCTCTGGGAGTGGACTTCAGCATACAGTGAGGCAGCTGTTGACTCACGGCAGATGCCAGCGCAGCGCCTGAACCACGGGAGCTGCTGGTTTGCTGTGCCAGACCGGGCTGGCCTCTGGCAGACTCAGTGTTAATCAGAGGAGTGCTACAACCTGCTCTCTTGGTTCATTCAGAGACAAATCTTTTGCTTTTGTGATGGACTCCACTGTCCATCACCGTTTGGTTTAGTGGGCAGGGAAGAGATTACATATGACAGAGGAAGGCTATAAAGCAGTGGTTATTAGGAAACAACTGATGTTTTATTTTCTATGCTTTTTCGCTGATCATGCAAATTCAAGATTTCTTTGCAAATAATTGGATACCCCTAAACAAAGCATATGTTGACAGGGTGTGTGTTTTCATTGTTTTCTGATCAGTGTGTCTTAAATAATGTGATTTTCACTTGGTAGAATGTACACAAGGAGGTCATTATGACGTAAGGAAGTACTAGCAAACAGTTCACAACTAAAGGTTTCTCAGCTTCATTTTACAGCATTCTTTGCTTTTGAGTCTTGCAGTCAGATTTTTCACTGAGGTCCTTGAAGGGATTGATCTCCTATGTGCAGTTTTGGAGAAGTAAGAAGAGTGGAGGTGATGTAGATAAGTTTTGTGTTTGTTTGCTTGTTTGTTTTTGTTTTACCCCGATGAATGTTATTAAAGACCTCAGCAATAGTCAAACCCTGTTTAACTGACTAGGATTTTTCCTTGAAGAGCCAGAATTTTGCCCTGTATTAGTGACTCAAAGTTTGTTTAAGTATGTTGTTATAAATATACAAAGATTGAATAAAGGCACCACAACTGTCCCACCATTTAAAATACAGTTGTTAGTTCAATTTCCAAGGGAATTATGGCTGGAAGCAGTATGATCCAGCACAGGATTAGATTACAACTTTTTCATTCCACAGTGGTATCAGAATCCAAACTGTGCCTCTATTTGGTTTATAAATTTGTTTTTCTGAACATTTGCAGAATTGTAATACCTTAGTTTTGCCAAAATCAGACCTCAGTTTGGCAGACACTTCTTTTATCAATTCCAGTTATTCTTCCACAACCCTTTGAGGATTTTCTTTTTCATGTAGTCAATACTCTATGTACTCCATCGTGCACTCAATTAGAGGACACGTCAAATACATCTGTATTTAAACATGAATTGTATTACTTCTCTCTTATTTTTGGCCTAGGCTAAGTTTTGCTCTACATTAAGGATTTTGGAATGACAAACGCTTGCAGTACAGTATAGCCTCTAAATTGTAGTGGGTTTTGTTATGATTACAGTGTTGTCATGGTAATATAATTTTTGCAAATGAAAAGCCAGGGTTCACATCTGTAGTTCTTACAAATCCTAGAAGGCCTGGGACAGGTCAGTTAGTCATACATTTTATAGTATCCCACATACAATAAGATTTCTAAAGTCTTAGCAGTGCACAATATCAAGCAGAATGAGCTGCAAACTCTTGGGAAACTTTCACTGCAAAAAAAGAAAAGCAAATGTAATGGTTGGATTTTAAAACATCTGTCTCTTCCTTGCTCAAGAGAACTGTCCTTTGCACCTCACCTAACACGTCAGCTCACTGGAGCCAGCCAAGCCGTGTCAATTCACCACCCATAAAATGTGTGGTTTACATGGAGAACAGCATCCCACAGTGGGAAGTTATGTGTTCTACCTTCTGAATGATCTTCAGATGAGTAATGGGATAAAGGAAATGCAATTTAAAAGACAGTCACTGAGAAAGTCCGTTTCTGGAAGTAATGATTCAAGTAGAGTTGAAATAGTACACTTAGTTTTACACCGACAGCATTGAGGAGTGTGCCAAGAACAGCCCTAAGAGCTCAGTTTCATGACAAAAGTAGCTGATGAACAGGGTAGGGTGCTGGGTCTCTGCAGTTGTGATTGGCTTCCCTTGGCCATTAGACATTTCTCTTCCCCAGTCAGTCTCTGCTGGTCGAGAACTGCTGTGTTTCCAACAGGGGCATGGGCTCCATCAGGAACTGTATATCCAGACTGGAAGTGATGGTAAAGAGATGATAAAGTGATGTAAATTGATGCCAGGGTGGCATAGAAATAATAAGGGTGCACAACCCAGTATCAGTTTTGTCATTAAAATACCCATCTTTTTATTTCTCGCCTATCTTTTTTTTTCTTTTGTTATATCTTAGATCTCATTAAATGCAGAAATCACAATCTAACCATGAACTTTAGCTATTTTCTTGCTTTCTTGGTCCAGTAAAATTTGTTTCTGAAGTGTAAGTATCTCTTAATTAAGACCAAACTTGTAATGGAAATGGGATGTTTAGCCAAGGGCCTGAAAAAGTTGGGAAAAAAATTGCCCACGCTTTTAATAAATAACTCTTGGTGTCTTTTTTTTCCCTGTGTGACTGCAGTCTATGAGTCTGATAGAGATTGGGAACCCCTCACAAAGCCTGGAGAACGTGTGTCGCTGGGCCTACTTGCAACAGAAACCTGACACTGGGCACGCGGAATATCATGACCATGCCATCTTCCTCACCAGGCAGGATTTTGGTCCATCAGGCATGCAAGGTGTGTGTCTGGGTTTGTTTTGCATTTGCATTTATCACTGAGCCAGGCTAGTCATGCAAAGTTTAAGTGTGTATCTTTTGCTTAGCTGTGTTCAGTGTTTTCTTTCCCCAAGAGCTCTGCGTTGGGACATTTTCAGTTGTAACTGCTTGACTTATTATTTTATCTTTTCTTACTCATTACCTATTGGATCATTTCTGTGCTCTTACTGAAGCCAAGAAAATGGGATCCATATGCAAACAGTCCTGAAAATGCCCAAAGATTAAAGAATAGATTTTGTGTTTAAGAAGTTCCAAAACTGTTGCTGTGTTATAGCTGAATTGCCAAGAAATATTGTTATGGAGAGGCCTGGAACAGCAGGGCCAAGCGCTGTCCACTTTTTTCTTTTTTCAGGCCTCTGCCTCCTGTGAGATCAGTTTTTTCACCAGAGGGGAGAAATCTCAGAGCTTTTTCATTCATTTTGATTTGGCAAGAACTGCTGTCAACACAGGGCTGGGGCTCTGCTCCCTGAGGGCTGGAATGGTATTGGGCTCCTCCACACAGCAGCATGTGGTGTCCTTTGCCTCTGTTGCCTTATACACTTAGAAAAGGCAATTGTAGGGCAGTCCAAAAGGTGACAAGAATTTTCTTGGTGAGCCAGGAAGTTTTAATTTGTCCAGCAGGCTGGTTTCACTTGTTTCATAGATGAAGAAGCACTTTGTTAAATGTTTGGAGGCAGAGGTGTCTTGAGAGGACAACTTCAGCCGTACTTGTGTCACAACAAAAGACAGATGCTCGCCCTAGAGCTTCCCACCACATTGCCTTTCTGTAGCTCATTTTCTGAAACACTCGGTGCTTCTCACAGGCTACGCTCCTGTCACTGGGATGTGTCATCCTGTCCGAAGCTGCACCCTCAACCATGAAGATGGTTTTTCATCTGCATTTGTGGTGGCTCATGAAACTGGACATGTGTGAGTACAACTGGACATCTGTGTTGTACCTTAAATGGTTTTTGGTACAGACAAATGCTGATGATGTTGGACAGATGCAACTGATGTTAAGAAACAATATTCAGGGTTAGCTCTGGTTTCAGGTCTTGGCTCTCGCAAAGCTTTCTTTATGATCTTAAGTAAGCTTTACATTTTGGGATTTTCAAATGGAAAAAAGAGCTAATACCAAAATATCTTCCAGTGCTGCGGTGGGACTAGGTTGGATGATGTATTGTAGTCTCCTGGTGGAGATGTAAAATACTCATGATAAAGGAATATGAATTCACCGAGTCAGTAGAACACAGTATCCTTGCAAGCAATCCATACTAAATAAGCACAGGATCTGTACATGTTACTGCTGATAAAGGAAACAATACTGTATAGAAGTGAGGTGCCAAGCACTGCAGTTGCAAATGTTCTATATATCTCACATTAAAAATGCAATTATTTTACCTGTTGATGTGATTTGAACCAATGCCTGGGCAGCAGTTGTCAGAGCTTTGGTTTCTCCCAGATCTTTTTAGTTTCCCTGTTTGCAGAGAACTCCCACTGATTTCCCATTTTCTCTTTGGTAGAATAACAGTTACCAGAAGGCTTTTTCTGAAGTTTCCATCTATTCTGCTTTCCCTAAGAAAGCCTGCAGGCCCTTTCTCTTTTTTTAAACAATAAAGTGCCAAAGTTTATTGAAATTATTATAAACATATCTTCATTAGACAGAGACATCTATTTGATACCCAGATAGTATTTGATTCCAGAATTTTTGAATTAGGATTAAAAAGAATACAGCATGAGCTTTAAAAGAGACACCACTGAAGAAAGTCTATAATCCCTCAAATCACATTCAGCCCCAATCTGTTTATTTGGTTTAACTGTGGACAGATATTGCCCCTGGTAATCCAATAGTGCTTAGTAAAAATGCAATATAAGGTCCTAACAAAGGAAAGAAGCAAACATATTCATAATAAAACCAAAAAAGAAATTTTAAAATATCTGTAACTTGGGGTAATTTTCTAGAAAGCACCCAGCACTTTCCAGGCTGTTTCACATTTAAACAATGTGGCATTGCTCCTGGGCAACAGCAGCAGTTTGTCTGAACTCGCTTTCTGTGTGGTGCCTTTCTTTTTTTCTATGCAAAGGACTTGTCTACAGTTGCAAAATACTTTGAATTAAGCTAAGGTGTGATTTTTTTTAGAAGTTATATAAATTCCTGAATAGCTCCAGATTAGAGCTCGAGTACATTTCTGTTAGTATTCTTGGAGGGTGGACAGGCTCAGTAATTCAGAAATGGATTCACATTTAGCAGTATTAATTCACAAATGTCCATGTGTACAGAAGTCCAAAAAAAGCATTTTTAATTTTTTTTGAAAGTGAATTAGGCTAATGACATGAAAGTACTCTCAAGGATCAATCCTTCCATGTGGGAGTTACTCCAGACCAGCTCTTTAGCTTCAGCCTCACCCTGTCTTATTTCTTATGACTTTGCTCATGTGGGCAAGGGCCATGGGCCTTCAGAACCGTGTTGGCATCAACCACTGGTGACACTGGGGAGGGGGAAGCACTTGGGCACTCAGAGCCCACCCGCAACGTCGCTGTTGTGTCTCTGTTGTGTGCGGGGCAGTTTAGGAATGGAGCACGATGGCCAAGGGAACCGCTGTGGGGACGAGGTCCGGCTGGGCAGCATCATGGCCCCCCTGGTGCAAGCCGCCTTCCACCGCTTCCACTGGTCCCGCTGCAGCCAGCAGGAGCTGAACCGCTATCTGCAGTGAGTACTCCTCAGCAGCCTCTCCCCTTCCGGCAGGGAGCGTGTAAGAACAATTCTGCATCTCGCGTTTCGTTTGATGTCGCTCTGTTCGAAATTATTCTCTTTTCGTTTACATCTGTTCATTTTCTGGACATTGAGGGTGTATTTACTGTCCTCTCAAGGGTGATGGAAGGCACTATTATGAATCTTATTGCTAACTTTCCTCCCTCCCTCCTGTAATCTGTAACTGGAGGAGTGCCTTGGTTACCCAGCAGTGTGGTGTGTGTCTTGCCATTTGTTGCTTATACCTGTCAGTGACAAGATAGTGCTGCCTAGAGAGGAAGACCTGCCCTTTAAGTGCTCGGGACATTTCTTGACTTTAGTAGATACCTCAAGAGCACACATTGTTCTAGAATTAGTTCTTCAGTTGTTAATTTTACTTTCAGTACCTTAAACGCAAAAGCTGTGTAAACATCCTCATCCATGCCCCTTGCCTTCCTTTTGGACCTGACACTTTAGGCCTTAGACCTGTGCTGGAGTTCCCTGACAAATTCTGTTGTTTGTGACCATTGTTTTGCTCCTAACAGAGAAAAAACTTCCCCTTGTTGTTATGTGCAAGTTGTACAGAAAAATATGGGGAAACTACTATGATAACCAGAAAAACCTGAAAATTAGTAGGAAAAAGTGCAGCAAAATACATGAAGTAATGAGTCAGTCTTTTTGTCAGTATTTTTATTATCATAGATATCTTAGGTGTGGCAATAAGGAATAAAAATATTGTGAGGGAAGTGTGATTGTTTCAATTACCAAGATCCTCCAGAGCTTTAGCCATTAAATAAAAATCATCTGGCCTAGAGGGCTGCTTTATATTCTTTTAAATACAACTATTTTTAAAATGTCTTAAAGCAGAACGATGGTTTGCTTTGAAGTAAATCTAACCTCAAAATTCTGTTTTCAGCTATTGGTATCTTCAAGGCAACCTTAATGATTGCCAGGATAGGCTTGTGTATTGTGTCCTCGTGTCTGTTAAATAACTGGGAGACATTTCAGAGATCCTGTGGACTGTGCTGGTGTTGTGAATCAACCAATGCTTACACTGTGTTAACCATTTGGTGGTACTGGCATCAGTCCTTTGTCTTGACATGGCTTGGTCAGATGTAATTCTACAGGCTGTCCTCACTCCTTAGGAGCAGAGGAGAAACTTCCACAGTCATCACACAGAAAGGCAACCTAGTTTAAACTATGGATGGAGTTGGGAGTGATGAGGAGAAGCAGAGAGAGGGAACAAACCCAACTGGTTAATGCAGGCAGCAAAGTGCACCTCTGTAGGTCTGGAAATGAAACACTGTTTCTCAGGGAAGACACAGGGAAACTGTAAGTTCAGTGGTATTCTGGGCTGGTTACCCTTGCCTCTGCTTTTGAAACCTCACTTGAAAGACAGCTGCAGGCAGCAAGAAATTCCACAAATGGAAAATTAATTAAACCTTCGTTTCTTCTTGGTCTCATGTGGATTCTTCCTTTGATTCCTTTCATATAAGGAGCCTGGAGACTGATAGGAATTTACCTGCAAGCTAAATGGAAATTACAATGGAAGTGCTTCAAAAAAGATGTGTAGAATCCACTGAAGGTGGATATGACATGCTAAAAGTGAATGTGAGCATAATTGCTATATTAGCTGCTCTTCAGGACAGCATCTGAGAAACTGTAGGCTCTATTTTGTTTGGAACAAAAAGGGAATGAAACCACAAACACTGTGCAAGCCTCACAGCCCCATCTGTTCCTGTAATTTTTGCCTGTTGCAGTTCCTACGATTGTCTGCGGGACGATCCCTTCGAACACGACTGGCCTTCCCTTCCACAGCTGCCAGGGATTCACTACTCCATGAATGAGCAGTGCCGGTTTGACTTTGGTCTGGGATACATGATGTGCACAGCTGTGAGTACTTTACTTCAGCTTCTGCTATTTCTCATCCAGGAGTGGTTGAAGTGTCTCTGAAATGCCCTTGATAGGGACAGAGTAGTGAAGCCCACAAAGAAAGATGTTGCACCCTCTTAGCTGTAAGCAAGGATTAACAACTGAATATTGACATATATGTTTTTCTAAATGTCTCTTGGTTTGGTGTTTTTTTAAACTGGAGTTACAGAAGTAATTATTGTGTAGTTTCATAAATATCTGTAGTTTTCAAGGAAACAAATTTGCTGTGTTATTGAGCCTCCTCTTGCTGGCAGCTGGTTATTTTGCTACAAAACTCCCACCCGGATGTGAAGGAGATGGATTTGCTGCCACATCTCGTAGTGCTAGCACAGGGCAGCATGCTTTTATGATCCAATTTTATGGAAAGTGTGATGCATTTTGATACCTAGCAAGAGAAAATAGGCATGACAGTGAGTAAAGCAACTTGCAAGGGCTCTTGATGACATGGTCGGCTCTCTTGTATGAGGAAAACAAGAGGCAAAGTCTAAATGTAAAGCAAGGCAAGATTAGTGCAATTCTCAGTGGACTGGCCTCAGAAAATAGAGTCTTCTGCAGCAGGGCTGTGCCTCCCACCTCCAGCTCCTCAAGTAGAACAAAATATTAAATGGAAAGAGATGTTTTCAGCTGCTGGCAGCTGCTGACACATAACATTTCTGCTTTCATTCTCATCTGCAGGAATATATGTGCCGAGCAGTGTCCCTAGATAATGGATGAGAACCTTCAGAGCATGAGCTGTAGTATTGTGTCTTGACACAATTCCCTCTGATGCTGCCTTGGAAGAATGTCCCAGCCAAGGAGAATCTTTTCTTAGAGCCATCCTCCAGAGCCTGGGAGATGGAGGCTTTCTATTCTTCTTTTTTCAGAATAGCCAAAAGCATGTGCAGACATCATGATTTAGTATGTTTTGTGGTGGGTGGTTCCCATCCTCTCCTATAGAAGCCTTTGCATTGTAGGTAAAATGCTGATTTATTCATCAGACTGGGGACCTGATCTCAAATCTCCATCCCCCTAAGAAGGGGATTACAACAGCTGAGCTAAAGTCTGAGCAGCTCATTTCCATCTCCCATGGGTGCACAAGAATTTTTTTGCTTTGTTTGCCAAATGAAGCAGCCCCGTTTGGAGAAGCTGTAAGAAAAGGCAGCGTGTGTCTCACTGCCTGGGGAAACTGGCTGGTCACTTGCGTAAAACCATTTTTGCCTGACTTTATTCCACCACATGCAAGTGGGATCTCACCTCAGAGTCATGATTCTGTATGAAAACTCAAATAGTCAATTCAGAGACATCACAGCGTTCCTCAGGAATCAGTGCTAACAGCTGGCATTTTAGACTTGGGAAAGGAACACCCCGAACTGCAGCTTCTGTTGCAGTTTCTAGTGCGAGCTCTCTCAAATCATCATCTCTGATTTTTTGCCTGTGTTCCAGTTCCGTACATTTGATCCCTGCAAGCAACTGTGGTGTAGCCACCCTGAGAACCCCTATTTCTGCAAAACAAAGAAAGGGCCTCCGCTGGATGGGACCATGTGTGCACCAGGAAAGGTGAGAGCTGGTGCCCTGTGTACCCACATGCACACGTGGGTTGATGTGTGTTTGTGTGCAGCAGGGGACGGTCCCCTCAAAATCAAGAGGAACAAGAGAAGAACCTGTCTGGAGGATCTGAGGTTTGCTAAGATGTGGGGAAAACTCCTGAGTGCAAGTGAAGCGTTGAGCATTGTGCTGGTTAGAGCACGGTGCTAATAACACATGAGTTTGATCCCTGTAGGGGCCATTCACTCAAGAGCTGGACTTGATGATCCTTGTGGGTCCGATCCAACACAGAATATTCTGTGATTCTGAGCGGTGTGAGGGGAAGACATGGGGTGAGGGCTGGCGTGTCCTGCATGGCCACTCTGGGACCATTAAGCCCTGTCCTCAGGCAGGTCATGGCAGTGTCTGCCCCGTGCAGGTCTCTGTGGCAAAGCCAAAAATGGGGAAATTTCCGCTCTCCTACGGCTCCTTTGAGGTCAGAGTGTTGTGCTTGTGTCAGCAATGTTGCCGTGGTGCTGAGTGGCCTCTCCTGTGTGGGGGTGCAGAGAGCAGTGGGGGCTGGAGACACGGCCAAGCCACAGCCGCTGGAACTTCCCGGAGGGAAAGGATGGATGTGGGAGTTGAGTGCCAGCTAAAGAACCAACATGACAGCATGAGAGGGACTGTGAGGGGAGCAGGGAAGGCTTGTGGAGGTGGATTTGCTGGTTTAATGAGAGCCAAGGGAGGCACGAGGAGCTGTGGAGGGACGGTGTGAGGTGGCAAAGGCTCAGAGAGCTCCGGCCGCTCACCACCACGCTGGAGCTGCTCCCAGCCCCAGTCATCCACGGAGATCACACTCTGCTCAGAGTGGGTCTGAACTCCAAGTCCTTTGAAGTCTGCTGAAAAAAAATCTGGCTTCCCTGGGCTTTGGATGCAGTGACTGAGGGGGAGAGGAAGATGTCGCTACTTGGAAAGGTTTTTTTATATCCCAGTGTATGACATCATTTAGGTGATAAATGAACCATATTAGCAGCTGTTGTTATGGTTTGAAAATTCTTTTTTATTAATATGTTATGTTAAATTAATTCCCCAACAAGTCATGCTCTAAATGAACCACTCCCTTCTGGTTTTCTCTTCTTTAAATTTTTCCTGTTGCAACAGCTTTGTTTCTTGTTTAAAAATAAAAAATAAAAGATTAGGTTACAGTCCAACATTTTAGTCAATTTATTTGGGTACACTTTTCTTTATCTTGATTTTTACATTAAAAAGATTCATGACCCCCAACTGAAAAATACAGTTATATTCCATTTTGTTGCATCACCCTCTTCCCTGAGCTAGTCATTCATATTAGTACTTGAACAGAAATGAGGAGCAAAAAGGAATTTGTAACCCTACAGTTAAGGATCTGTCAGTGCTTCCATTATAAACAGTTTGTCAGGATATTATGCAACTCAGCTGTAAAAATTTTCTTTGGACTGGAACTTGGGATCCAAGGCTTCAGCAAGCTGTGCAGACAGCCAGGCTTTTGAGCTCAGCAGAGATGCAAGAGAGTATGTGCACATTCTGAAGTTTCAGTAGATGATAGGACTCTGACTGTTTTATTCTCAAGGGAGCTGTCCCAGTTTTTTGATAAATAAACTTGCTGCCACCTTCCAGAAGAACCTGAGAAAATGTTGTAAAATGAAAACCATTTTATTAGATAAGGCTCAGCAGTCTGAACTAAATGTTTGGGGTTTTTTAAAATAGTGTGAGTTCTGAAGGTTATATAGCTGACTTTATGTATCTGAGCTCAGCGTTTGACCAGTGTATTTATTAGATGTTGGTGTTTTTAATACAGGTACATCAGATCAATGCTTTTACATCTGTTCCTTTCCTTTTCATCCCTGCCCTTGATTTTTGCCTTCCCCTGTTCACTCTCTTCACCAACTGGGACAATACCAGAGGCTCTTGCCTGAATGCATAGGGCTGTAAAATGCATTTATTGCCTAAAGCTGGGACTCAGTTGCTGTGGGGCAGCTTCCTTTCAGGTACATCTCCCATGATACCTCATCAGCATTTGAGAAAAAGGAAAATAATTTCAAACATGATCTCCTGTTTCCTTTGGAATCATACCAGAAACAAAAAAAAATAGAGAAACATAAGCAATTAAAGATGCTGATTGAGAAAGATTCGTTTGTTTCCCACTTTAGAGACTTGCAGTTTTCATGATTTCATACCTCTAATTCCCAGGGCCTATTTTAAGCACAAACCAATCACAACACTGCTGATGTGTCACAGAAACATCCTGGCTTTGCTGCAGCTGAGGGGACCGGATGCCAGAAATGAAAGTGGTGCTGGGGAGGCGAACACGGCGTGTGGTGCGTGGATGTTCTCACCTAGGGCTGGTGTTCACATAACTGATAACTGATCCCAAATTTAGCAAGATGCCATTGAGGAGAATCCAGCCCAGCTGCCTCCTTCCTAACTGATGGTCAAGGGGCAGGACAGCCATATGGGAGACATGAAATCTGTAGCACATTTTCAGCAGGCAGAATGATAAGGGGCATGTCTCTGCACACCCAGGCTGTGTCCTGGAACCAGGCACCAACCCTTTGAAAGGAGAGATGAGGTTTCTAATGCTGTTTTTATATGTGTGTGTATGTGTACAGATAAGTGTGTATTGATATAAATGCATGTAAGCTCTTCTGTACATGTGGTTATTTGAACTATGTTGCCAAAAGAGTGAGCTTCTGCCATTTTAAAAACTTCTTATTAAGTCTTCTTGTGCAAATGAAGATACTGAGCAACCATTATGTTAACTGGCAGCAAACTAATAATTTGCTGGGTTTAAAGATAAAAAAATAACATATTCTCCTGGAGCTTCCCAGACAGAAAAGAAAACTACCATTCTGACAGAATCCTAAAGGAAATAGAATAATTTATATTGCTCCCAGCTTGATTTTTTAAAACCAGATTGAGTTTTCAATAGCAAGAGGGAAGTTTCTATCAATTTTGTGAAGCTTTGATGATGGTCACATTAACTTCCACGAAATAACTCCGGTGTGTAATGTTAAGCACATGGAGGTTCAGAGTCTTACTGTGGAGTCAGAGGCACTCCATAAATTGCTATAGTAAACCATGCAGACAAGACATAACTGCACAAAGCTTAACTCTGCCCGGCATTCTGTAGATTGAATGAAAACATATGTTGTCAGCTGATAATTTATTTCCTTGTATACAATTCTGTCAGCTCTACCATTAGCCTCAGGCTTCTCAATCCACGCAAACTTCAGAAATTTATCATCATTTTTTGCTATTCCATTTTTTAAAAATATTACTCTTCTGGGGAGACATTTATGTCAGCTGAAGTAGCTAACTGCTCTCCACAGGGTAGAAATAAAACCCAGAGTCAGTCACGCAGGGAGATCACATGCTTGAGTCCATCTGCTTGCTGCAGTGACTAACATCAAGGTTTGCACCACCTGAGCCTCCTTTTTTTCTTTTCTCGGAGAGATGTAAGAACCTGGTAGCTGCCCCTGCCAACCAAGCTGATGTTGCTCTTGGATTTGGCTTCTGTGCCAAGGATCCAGCACAAACCTAGCAGGTCTTCTCTTTGCTTGCACTGTGCTAATGAGATGATCTGAGTCAAACTTGGAATGATTTTTTACTCTGTCAGGAAAGGAAGGGAATGATTAAGTATTGAAATAAGTAGATATTTTTGAGAAGAAAAATGGACCGAGAAAAAAGGTTTCTGAAAACACTAATGTGTGCTCAAAGCAATCCAGATAACTTCCCACTGAGAAAGCTGACCTCAGCTTCTCTCGGAGACAGGAGACAGATGGGTGAGTGTGTGCTGTGTTAGTCACCACAGAAACAGGAGAATACTTGATTCTCCACTGAAGAAACTTTTACTGGCTCCGAGTAGTCCTTAATGTTGGAACTTTCAGTTCATCCCTTGCAACTAATTATTCTCAAACAGATGGAGCAGAGCGGGCCAGCCTGCATGTGATGGGGAACACAAATAAATAAATAACCCCCTCCTGATGGGACCTCAGGACAGCGAGGAGGACTGACCACCCCCAGCCATGGTGCAGTATCAGGGGTTTCTTGGTAGATACCCGGTGTGTCAAGTGAGGAGATGAGAGAGATGCCCATTGCTGCTCAATATAAAATAGTTACAGATACCCACAGAAGATCTTCAAGTCTCTTCTTGGAAAATTGACTTGCAGATGTGTTAAGCCCACAGGAACACACTGGCTCTTTTTTTGGCATCCACAGCAGTTGTTTCAAAGAACTGCTGAAAACAGCAGTGGAATGTTTTACTGCAAGAAATTTAAGCTCCCTCTCCTGGAAATTGCACTTGTTTTGGACTGTCCTGTTTGCCAGAAAAATAGGCGAGACTGCAAGAAGTCATCTTGTCTTCAACTAAGAAAACAATTTGCATTTACCCATTTTTTTCTCACTAAAAAAAAAAAAAAAAAAGCTTCAATATGCTTCATTCTTTAAGTGAAACCCCCTGTTTGTGAAGGGAATAGTGCTTGAAATTGGCTCTTTTCCACCTCATTATGTAGTTAATGTAGTAGCAGGAGGAAGGGTTGGCTTTAACTTCCTTTATTACACTGGAGATTGCTCTGTCTCTGGTTTTACCTTCTCATGCATTTTCTTGCAGGGTCTGCACAGACTAAGATTCATTAGTGAATCATTTTGTTTTCTGTAGGCTCCTTTCTTTTCAGCCACAAAAAAAGGCAGAGCTGTGGATGACTCATTTTACACAAATGCTTCTCTCCTAATAGCTCTGCCTCAGCTTCCCAACAATCAGCATCTGACCAGCTTCTCCACTAAAAATCAGTGCTGCACTTTCCTTTACACAGCAAAGTCAGTAACACTTTCCCATGTTTGCCTTCCAGTTCAGGCAGCAATCCCAATGTTAGAGAGGGGATTTGTGAGACCCTCTCTCTAATACAAGCCTACATCCCACTATTCCTGACTAAAACAGGGAAAAGAGGTTGGGAAACACAGTGTCATCATGTCTCTTCTTCAGCTCCATGAATCCAAGCACTGGATTCTGGATCATCACATAATGAACATAGGCTGAGTGGCTCCTGAAATGGATTTGGTGACTGCTGTGGAACTTACACCTGAGAGATGGAGCACCCTGATAAAAGGATGTGTGAGCAAGCACAGATGAGGAGCTGTCACTTCACATCTGCTTCCAAGCCCAGCTGAAATGTCTATTGACAAGCTGAAGCATTGCCAGCTTCCCCCGCATCTCTGAATGGTTCCCTGGCTGTGCAGGGCCCCACGACTCAAACTGTTTGTTCAAACAAACCTCTCTAAAGCCGTAAGTAAATAGTCCCTGACGGGTACAGCCCTTAGCTTCTAAACCAAAAAAAAAGCAAAGGACATATTAGCATTTTGCATTTCTTTCATGCTTTGCTGAATTATCTCTTGTTCTGTCAAACATCTAAGAAAAATGTGACCATTACAGCTCTGGAGCAGGATTGGTATGATTGGCTTTGTGGTAACTCATCTATTTCATAGGTTTTGACTTAGAATGTCTGAAGTCATGGGAAAGAAAAAACAGTTGAAACATAATTTCTACTCTCTCTTCTACTCCTTGTCCAACCAAATCAGCCCCAAAATAAATTGAATGAATAAAGAGCCAGTCACTGAGCAGATTAGTGAATCAGTAAGCTGTGCCTTGTCACCATGTTACTAATGCTTCCGTCTTTAAATTCAGCATTATTAATGATTATCCATCACTTTTAAATTTGCTTTCCAGCTCACTAATCGCTCTATGCTCAAGAATACTCTCCTGTTATATATCTTCTGATTTTGTTTTTGCTGGCAGCATGCATTTAGCCATATGCTTGTCTTGTGCAGCCTGCCAAATTCCTGCGTTCCAGGGCTTGTTAAGCTGTGTAAAATGTTGTTGTTGACTCGAATGTTAAGGAAAGTAAGTGACTGATTTCACTTGTTGTTGCAGCCATCTGTGCTCCTGAGCCAGAGCTCTCATCCCGGCAGTAACCGTTAACGCAGACAAACTGTGACAGTCTCATGCAAAGTCGTTTGTTTGCTGGAATATATTTTCCAGCACCCACACTTCATCAGTAGACTTTTATGAAAGCAGAAATAGTACTAAAAGGGGCCAGAATCTTGTGATCCTTGAGAAGAATTCTTTCTGACTTCAGCTGAGAAAAAATCCCTTGATTAGGGACTGGAGAAATTGGTGGAAAGGCTTTGGCAGGTTTCTTCTAACAGGAGATGACAGTAGAGATGATCAGTACTGGAGCTATGAAGGCTTTAAAGAAATAAAATAAATACCTTAATGGTTTGGGGAATGTAGCAAATTCTACATTTCAACTGTTGTAGAATGACTGTATAAAAACCAGGTAAAAGAAAGGAGAAAATGTGCTAGGGCATGATGAGCTGCACTGCTGTGGGACTGTCCAGGGCTGTCCCTAAGGAATGCCTCCTGGTATTTTGGTCAGGTTTACTATGAGATCTCCAGGGTTACACGGCAGAAGTTTTTATTTAATAGCACTAATGTCTACAATGTAAGCTTGCTTTGATTTTGTGACACTTTGCTGATCCCATTTATTATGGGAATATGTGTGTGGATTTGGGAGTGGCTGGGCTGTGGGACAGGATGGTGCTGTGGGCAGAGCTCCTGACAGCGCTGCCTGGAGAGGCTGCAGGCAACAGTGGAGCCAGGATGTTACTGTTAGCCTCCAAGATTTGGGATTCTGCCATTTCCCTTAAATGATATCTCTGCTGCAGGCAGGTGATGAGGAAACGTAACACTGAGAACAGTTTAACAAACCTTAAAACCTGCATGCACACGTGCATACTGACTTGTAAGTTTACAAAGCCTGAGTGAGTTTGGGATCATGGACACAGTCTGACAGCAAGTCCCTCTACTTTCTGCTGGAGAGGTGAAAAAAAAAATCCAGAACTTATGCCTAAAATTCTAATGTGTGGTACAACAATTTCTCATCTGATACAAGCTGATCATCTAATCATTCTGACATCCCATTTTCTCTTTCAGCATTGCTTCAAAGGTCACTGCATCTGGCTCACACCAGACATCCTGAAGCAGGATGGACACTGGGGGGCATGGAGTAAGTTTGGCTCTTGTTCCCGCACGTGTGGCACCGGGGTGAAGTACAGGACCCGGCAGTGTGACAACCCACAGTAAGTGACATCCCCCACATGATGTGCATGGGGAGGATCCTCAGTGCATGCCCAGTGCAGCAGTGCAGTAAAGGATGTTGAGTGGTGCTTGTTAAATCTGACCTATAACATAAGTTTTCAGAAATTCTACTTTTGGCCCTTAGCAAGTCATGAATCATCTTTATTTCTCAGTTTATCCATCCATTAAACTGGTTATGCAGTTCCAAGGATCTTGAAAGTGCTAATACAGTGCTGTGTAAAGCATAAGTAAAAGTTTAGGGTCCTATGTATCTTTTTTTTTTTTAAATGTGAGTATGAAATAATAGCAGTGATTTACTGGATTTGTTTTTAAACCTTTTAAAAAGTTTTCTTTAATCCACCTTTTAGGATATTTCAACAAGAAGGTCTTAAAATATTTTCAAACTGTTTTCATTCCAAGTTTGGAACAAAGCTCCTGAGATCAGAACCTTCCCCAAAGTTAATTTTAGGAATTTTGAATTGTCTTGCTTTAATAACTTACATATGGGTCATCTAGATAATGTAGAATGATTCTATTCCAGTAACAGTGGAAGTAAAGTATAATTAATAAAGGTTGGTATATACAAATGATATGAAATGTGCAATTATTGCTATTTTAGTGTGGTATCATAAAATGTCAAGATCCTAACAGCAAGAACTAAAACAATGGTCAGAATTAAATTATTTTAACAGAGAGAATATTTTTAATGTTGTATTTCTCGGTTTGTTGATAAAGCAATTGAACTTGGCTAGTGTTAAAAATCATCTTATCATTGATTTTTTTTTAATTGAGTTTTATGAAGCAGCATTTTCTGATGGAAATTGTTCTGTTAAGAAAAATTTGCCAGTTCTCTTTTCAGCCTTTATTACTTTGGCAACAGGGAAGTGACCTTTATAATTGTGGGCACAGCTTTAGCTGTAAAATCTATTTACATGTAGGAAAAGCCGAAAGTACTACTGAAAATGTTTTCTGTGTTTCCTGGAAGAGGGTGCAAACCCAGCCACAGGTTCTGAGCTCTGCGTCGCCAGATCTGCCAGGGCTCTGGTGCACAGCTGCCTGGGGCACAGCACTGAGCTGGGCTGTTCTGCCTTCACTGCTGCATTAGGGGTGAATGTGAATGAGTTCTGCTCTGCTTTCCTTTCCTGGCTACACCAAGAAAATGGCTTTCCTTGCCTTTATCAAGTGGTTTGAACCTCTACTTGCAGAATTTGCTTTTTAAAAGCTAAATAGTCACAGCGGGTTTTGAAAGGAAATACATACTTTACACATCAGAAATACAGCCCAGGCTGCATCAAGTGCCTGCTGGCATGACTGGGAAACAAATTGCTCCTCAGAAGATTTGATAGAGAGTTGATTAATGAAATAATGGCAAAACTAACCATGGGTTTCTCTCCCTGTCGCAGTCCTGCCAATGGAGGCCGTACATGTGTGGGGCCAAGCTACGAGTTCCAGCTGTGCAACACCCAGGACTGTCCCAAGGACTTTGAGGATTTCAGAGAGGAGCAGTGCCGGCAGTGGGACCCTTACTTTGAGTACCAGAACACCAAACACCACTGGCTCCCCTATGAACATGTCGATGGTGAGCAGACCCTTTCCTGTGAAAACTAAAATCAGTTGCAAATATGAGTAAAAATTATATAGGGAGGGGTAAAACTTCTTCCTGGGAAAACACTCCTCCTAAACCTGTTAGGAGTTGTTTGGAGGGACCAATGAGTATCAGTGTATGAGTGATCCAGTTCATACAATGTACTTGGATTTTCAAAAAACTTTGGACACTCTTCCCCAGTGACAGCTGTTAAATGGATTTACCATGAGATAGAAGGAAATGGTTTTGCACGGGAGCATGGCCTACTCTGAGAGCTGCAGAAGGACCTTGTGACACTAAGTGGCACAAGAAGGCAAAGGAAGTTTGGTGTTAATGAATGCCAGTAATGGCTATGGGGGTAAAAACTGGTGTGTTTGTGTGTATGGATCTGTACAATGGTGGGCTCTGAAGAGAAAGGCTGGGAGATGGGAATAGCTTTAGGAAAAGATCAGTTCAGTGACTGTGAAGGGAGAGATGGAGAACACTGCTCTGCCTCCGTGTACCTGCACGTTGTCTCTGCACTTTAAATACTCGGCCAATGCAGCTCAGATTGTGCCCATCTCATTGCTGTCCACACTGCTAAAAACCCACTGCTGAACTCGGAAAGACCAGATTAAAGCAAACATAAACAGTGACTTCTGGATGAGGAGAGTTTGGATAAACCAGGACTTTTCACCCTGGAAAAGCAAGGATGTAGATTAAAAAGATAGAGTTACAGAGTTGTGAGTGGCCCAAGAGACTGAACGTGGGATGATTATTGAGTTTCTCATAACACAAGCCTGGGAACTTCAAATAAAATTATCAGGTGTCAGATTTAAAACAAATAAGAGGAAAGACTTAGTACAAAGAATCTAATGATCTTGAAGTTCACTGCCACAGGAAGTTGCAGATGCCAGAAAGTTTTAGAAATTATTTTGAAAAATTCTTGACAGTTCTACAATCCATTAAGAACTATTAAACACCAAGTTCCAGCCATGACTTTGGAAGTCCCCAAGCTTCAGTGTAGGAGGAACTTGGAGAATATTCTGAGAAAATTTCCAGTTTGTTCCTGTGTCTTCCTGCAAATGCTGCTGGCACTGTTGGAGGCAGCTGTTGGGTTGGATGGGTCCTGGCTCTCAACCAGCAAGGTCAGGCTGATTTTGTGGCCTCTTGACAAGAGATCACCTCCTAGAACAAAAATTTTCCTGTTCCTGTTAATGCCTCGGCTCAACTGTCAATGCAAGTGCAGCTGGTTGACTGGGGCCATGTCTGCTTTTGCCAGAAAACACACTGAGATGTTTTACCAAACAAGAAAGGCAGAGGGCAATGAGTCTCAACTTGTTGAATGAGCAGTGTGGGCTGTCCACTGGTTTTGAACCCTGTTGCTTCACTTGAATGACAAATTCTTGAGGGCAGGGCTGGCCTGGCAAGGGGCAGGTTCTGGGCACCCACCCGGTCAGCCCAGTCTCATCACTGGGAGGGGAAGGGTCACTTTGGGTGAACCATTTTGCATTCCAGTGGGAGGATACTCTGCCAGAAATTAATAGCAAATTCTTTATAATTAATTTGCCTGACTTTCTTCCCAAACAGTTCTCAGAGTTCCCTCATTCTTTTCATGCCGTTTTGGTCAGTCTGGAATTTTCAAAGGCACAGACACAGCCTTACAGCTTAATTTCATGAAATAGCTTTGCTGGCACAGGGTGAGAGGATGAAGGCTGTGGCCTGCAGGACCTTTGCTTATGCTTTAGCCTTTGGAACAGTCTGCTGCAAAGACCACTGGAACAAATCAGATTTTTTTCTATTAAATTCAATGGCTTCTGGGTCAGAAACCAGCTCATTGATGTCTGAGCACTGATCCCTGGGCACTGCTGGTTTCCCATATAACTATGGTATAACTGCAGATACCTTGAGAGTTACATTTACCTGTGCAGGGTTATTAGAGGGAACAGCTTTTGTCTGAAAACAAGGCCAGAGACAAGCTTATGCTTGAACTCTAATCTATTTAAAACTCCTTTTTGTAAGGATAAGGCATATCAGTGACATACTTGTGAGGATAATGCAGTTGTGGCTCAGAAGTGACATAAATCCATACACTTCACAGGCAGCTCAGCTGGACGTGTCTGACACATTGTGCAGGGGACAGAAACAGAGAGGAGTGCCTCATGCTGTGGCAGAGAAAAGCCACTGAGCTGGGGCACACCCCAGTGTGTCCTTGAGCATCCCAATGCCCCGTTGTGCCACGGCCTGTCTCCTGCTCCAGGCCCTCTGAGCCCCCATGTCCTCACCCCTGCCATGCTCACAGACTCCTGCATTGTGCATCTGCCAGGGCAGTAGGGAGTGAGTGACTTTGGCTATGAGCTCCCAGCCTCAGTTAAATGAGAAGGACTCACAGAGAGCAGAGAGTGGACAGGCCCACTGTCACGTCCATGCTCCTGCACCTCTACTGTGCCCAGCACCAGTGAATGGGAAGAAAATAATTCTTTGCCATCACAGGGTCTAATTTAACAGCACTTGCACATTTACTGTTCCCATGGAGCAGTGGGAACAGAACCATCTCTGAAATAAAGCCCTTGTACAGAGTTGCTGGCACCCAGTCAGACCTGCTGATATTTTCATTTAATCACATGCAGTGAATGCATGGTATGTGTGGGGAGGGGGTGGGTGCATACCCAGGGGTGGTGTGTACACATCCATCTTGTGCATAGCTTAGTGTTTCTAATACATGCAAATACAGTAGGTGGGTCATTATTATGATCTTAATAGTCTCCTATTAAGAATTTGCACCCAAGAAGGTACCTGTTTCAATAGACTGGACCCTGGATTTTTAGCGTGGCTTCTCTGCATCATTTGGGAGTGGTAACAAAGGTCTCTAATGTCCCAATACCCAGTGGCCTTGAGGACATCAACAGCAATAACAAGGACTTTATAAAAACAGGCCAGAGGCCATGGAAGTGTACAGGGGAAGAACGCAAAGGGCCTGTGAAGATTTATTTCAGCTGAACTGCTATAATCGAAAGGTCGTTATTGTTTTAAATGGTGGGAAAAACATTCCAACTCTTAATCGTGTTAGACTAGCAGAATCTCTATTTGTTTCATCTAGCAGAAAGGCCATCTGCTCTTCAGTGCCAAGGAAAGCATAGTGAATCCTATTATGGGGCTGAGGACAGCAAGAGACATGGATAAAGTGAAATACACTAGTGGAATACAATTTTATTCAGCCACTGACTAGTCATTTTCAGCCTTATTTTTTTGTTCTTAGGTCTTTGGAACAGATTAGAGAAAATACCACTTGTCTGCCTGTTTGTGCATGTGTTAGCAGTAAAAAAACGGGTTTTGTCTGAATCTTTTTGACATCTCATCTTGTTTAATGGTTTAAATTATCATAAATAAAAGTACAACCATGAGGGAAAATTAACTTCGTGGTTAGGATGAAATGCTATGGCCCAGATGTCTCTGAAGAAATTTTGGATGCCAGGTTCACTCAGTGTCAAACAGCTGCCTTTAATGGGAGATTTACTTTGGCTTTTTTTCATTTGAGTGCAGTGCAGAAGAAACCAGCATCTCTCACAGGTAGTTGTGCAACTGAGGAAAACTCTACCATCAGATGCAGACTGCATCATCTGCAAAGGATTAAACAGATCCCCCATCAAAGTCAATGATCTGTTATTTTTAAGTCTGTCTCCTAATGGTGACACATGGATGCTTTATGATTCAGCAGCTTCCAAGAGATCACAGGATTTTTCAAAGGGGATAAGCATCAATGATTTATGGGTACCACGTTGGGCTCTGTGATGTGTGCAAGGAAGAAGGGAGAGCCAACACCCCTGAAAGTGCTGCTCACAAGGTCAGCAACTAAACCGTGAGAGCTGAACATGCACAATTTGGGTCATTTTATTTTTCAGCTAAGGAGAGGTGCCACCTGTATTGCGAATCAAAGGAGACAGGGGATGTGGTGTACATGAAAAGGATGGTACACGACGGGACCCGCTGCTCCTACAAAGATTCTTACAGCATCTGCGTGAGGGGGGACTGCCTGGTGAGTGTCTGGGGGCTTATTCAGAGCTCAGTGTTGTGAAAACAATTACAATTGTACCCTGTTTCTCTCCAAGAATGACTAAGTATAATAGCACTTTGGGCAATAAGGAGATTTCATTAGGATTATTGTCACAATATTATGTGTGATATTCACAGTTGCCATGCATGTGACTCGGTTCCAAAAGCACCTACCTACACAAGTAGTATTTCATGCAGTATTTTAAGATGAACTATTACAATTAGCTTTCAAGGAAAGCTCTTCCTGCTGAGGTTTAGTGGGGGTGGAATGCACAATGAAACAGAAATGCACAGCAGCTTTCAAGGAAAGTGGTGTTAGGATATGGGTGATGTGCATTCTCTCTGTATTTGATCATGCTATTTTTAAAAAATCAATGACAGTTCCTCTAAGTCGGGATCTGCTGCAGGTCATCTTTCAAAGGAATTAGTCTCTGCCTAGCCAAGCACTGGTGGAGGTGCTTATCCCCATATAGATGCCTTGATTCTCCTGGAATTTAAGCATCTGTCTTAAGATAAGCTGAGGCTTAAGAGCTTTTCCTTAACCATGCTGCTTTCCTTCAGTAAGAGAACCACTGTGAAGCATAACATAAAAATATAATCACCCAATTGACAGCTGTTATAGGAACTGGAAGTATTAAAATCTGTTTGTGTTGATCTTCCAGGAGAATACTACAAGGTATGCTGCTTTGCTGAAGCAGAATCTGGGGGTTGATACATGAGGTGAAGGCTCATTTGAATTGAAGGGTGGATAAGTAAGAATGACTGTTTCTCTCTTTTGTGCACAGAAAGTTGGGTGTGACAGGGTCATAGGTTCCACTAAGCAGGAAGATAAGTGTGGTGTCTGTGGAGGAGATAATTCCCACTGCAAAGTGGTGAAAAGAACATTTTCAAGAGTACCAAAAAAGCAAGGTCAGTACATTCAGTGTGGTTTGTCCTGGGGAATTGAGGGTATTTTTTCTTGATCTCTTATGTTTCATGGAAAGTACCAGGACAATTACAAATCAGTTGCATCATTAATTCCAATAAACAATCTGGGCTTACTTCCAGATGTGTTTATAATTTGAAAATAAGACTTCTGTACAGTGATCAGTTAAAGCTGCTGGTACCAGAGCCTGTGCATGCATAGAAGAGGGCTTCCCTGCTCCTTGTTGCAGAGCTGTGGACTTACTTGTGCTGCTCATGTCACCCAGCTGCTCTGTCCAAGTCACGGCAGAGCTGCAATAATATGTCATCATCAGGCACTGTCAGACAGGAGATTGTGTGGTCTGTGTGGGTGCATATGGCATTCAAAGGCCATTTTAGTCTGAAGCAAAGTCTGTTGATGATACTTCAGGCTTCTTTCTTCTGACCCAAAGCCCTTTGTCCCTGTTATGTTCCATCACCTGGCACAAAAATGGGGATGGGAATAACGCTGGATTCAGTTCATCTTGTTTAATACACCCTGCTTTCAGAAAATAATATTTGTTTAAAAACCTAAGACAAACCCTCCTTGCTTATGGCATATTAATCCATAACTATCTTTTCAAATACTATGATACAGGGTACATTAAGATGTTTGAAATTCCTGCTGGTGCGAGACATTTACTCATACAGGAAACAGATGCCACTGCTCATAACCTCGGTAAGCGACAAGTAGGAAAATTTTCAGTCAGAATAATTTTTTCTGTTGTTTATTTTTGTCTCTGGAGGCTGACAATGTGTTTATACATTTGTTTACCCATTACCCGCCCACACCACGTACTTTCTCTAAGTATGTTAAATTAGGAAACTTGTTTGGCAATTTGATTTCCCTGTGCTATATTCCAGGGTGTCCCAGCCAGATCTCTGTGTTGGTATGGGCATGTGTGAAAGCTGCTGGCAGAGGCACTGAGTTACTTAATGGGGTGCCGTGCATCATCTTTGGGGGTTGGAACTAGATGATCTTCAAGGTCCCTTCCAACACAAACCGTTCTATGATTCTATGGTCTTTGTGTGCATCTTTCGTGCTTCCCACCCTCAGTCATTTCCCAGATATATCCAGATCTGTTCCAGATTCTGCCCCACTGCTAACAGTATTGACACGAGGCTGCCAAATCAGTCCAGCAGTTTAGGAGGCAGTGGAAATCCTCTCCTCCCCGGGTCCTGTAATCAGTGCGAAGCAGTGACCAGTAGGCTGCTGTTAGCTGGAAGTAGATCCACAGCTAATGGTCTGCTAATTGTAGCATAAGTCATCCCAGCTTCTCCCCAGTGAATGCTTCCCTTGCTGCTCAGGGCAGCCTGGCCCTGTGGATCCGGGAGCACTCCTCGTTCAGACAGAGCTCTGTCGGGGTGGGGTGAGTGCTGTGAACAGCTGGCTTGCTGTCCAGGCCACTGCTGAGGGAGCAGGATGCTCAGGTAGCTGCCAGAGGGAGAATGGAGTTAAAATCTGGTGTTACATAACAAATAATCCCTGCTTCTTCTAACGAGGAGGGCAAATTTTCCATCTCAGGTGAAAACCTGTCCTCATATAAAGGTGCCTGAAGTCTCTCCAGGTGAAGGACAGAGCACTGGTGAGAGCTGAAGCAGAGGAACCAGGCTCTGTGTGCAGTGGCAGGTGCCTGCAGAGCAGCAGGAGCTTAACAGGGCTGTGTTGGTGTCAGGACTGGATCTGAGCAGGAGAATTAATACTGTTTCTAGTGTCTCTCTCTCTCACTGAGAGGACCTGCTGGGGGTTAGCTCAGTAGCCTTTCTCTGATGGAGCAGTAACAACCCCCTGAGCTGCCTTACAACATATGAAAGAGCTGAATAGCTCTGGGACCCCCACTGGCTCTCAAATTGGCTCGGATTTGGCCAGTGGATTCAGAAGTTGTTACAGGGGAGCAGGCAGCTGGATCCCTGTGGTGCAGCCGCACTGGCCTCATTTCTCTGGCAAGGCGGGCTATGAAAAAGGGGAAAAAAAGGACAACTGATGTTTCTGGAGCTGAGCAGAAAAGCATTGGCAGTTCAGTGAATCACCTGAAAAAGTCTTTCCAAACCTGTGAGGGAACAGAGGGAAAATGCACACTGGCCTTTTCAGCTTCTTCCACTGGGACATGAGCAGAACAAAACTGGAGATGAGAAGTGAACCTCTCATATTCACTTTTCTTGTGCTGTTCCCAGCTATTAAAAATCGTGAAACGGGGAAATTCATTCTAAGTGAAGACAACTATGTGCCAGACTCCAAAGTATTTATTGACATGGGTGTGGAGTGGGAATATCGGAACGACGATGATAGAGAAACGGTGCAGACCATGGGGCCACTGCGTAATGGAATAGTTATTCTGGTAAGTCAAATGAAAACCACCTTCCACGGAACCATAACTGGCTAGCATATAATTCAGATTCCTCTTGTGAGTTACAAGGAGACGTCTGCTTCAATTATAAGATGATAGAAGATGTATTTTAATTCCTTTCTCCTAATTCATTGCTCTGTATGAGAGCTGTTATAAATCAGGTTTATGTGTTGAGCAACCAGCTGTCCTGGTTATTTCCTGTGGATGGCCTAGCAATCAGCCATTGAGTAAAGACTCTGCAGCTTACTTATCCTATCTCACATGTGATCGTTAGTCAAAGAAAGGTCAGAGTGGTTTGTATCAGCTAGATCTAATAGCTCCTTCTCCATCCATGTTTTGAAAATGTATCCTGCAAAGGCAGATGCAGGATTCTTGTGCTTCCTGGCTCCCTTTTTCAGGACAAAGCCAGTTCCACAGTTCCCCAAACTAGCCAAATATATTCTTTTTTCACTGCAAACTAGCAAGCAATAGACTTCAATTAGCAGGGGTGAGCTGATTTAAAATCCCTCTGAAAACAGCTGTAATGTGTTGATCTACACCAGCGGAACTTCAAAGGAAGAATAAATGCTATGATTCCAAAGGACCAATATTTTGCACTTTGTTCACATTGAGTTCCCTTTTCTTGCATTTGTCTTGGTGCAGTGTGGTAACAAAACCTCTTTCTAAATAGTTTATGTTTCTGTCAAGATTAAGTAAAAAGCTTTGCAGAATTCCAGGATTATCATAGGAATATTTGTGTTTTATCAGAAATATAAGCAATTTTCTTTGCCACTTTCAGTTATTTCTGCAGCTGAATTTGCTTTGTCTTTCAGTGGAACTATCCATTATCATTTCAATACAAAATTTCCTTCCTTTGTGATGGGATATGGAAAAAATTTAGTATCATGATGTCAGTCCAGTGCTGGCAAGGAAAACAAGTCTAAATCAACAACAGTCTTTCTTAAGATGTAGTTTAGAAATTCTGTGTCATAAGGATAGAGACACTTTTTCATCAGGGAAAAAATGCGTTGAGTGCAGCTAAAAGGTTGAAATCCCTGCGGGGATGTTTTTATATGCGAGCCATGATGACTATTTCATGTCATCTCACAGAGCTCCTGATATCAGTCTTTCATATCTTTTTTCCTTACATCTGTTTTTCTTACTAGGTGATTCCTCATGGTGGTGCCAAGATATCTTTGACTTACAAGTACATGATCCATGAAGATTCCTTGAATGTAGATAACAATAACGTTTTGGAAGAGGACTCAGTGTCATATGAATGGGCTTTGAAGAAATGGTCCCAGTGTTCAAAACCTTGTGGGGGAGGTAAAAACAAAACCGCAGATCATTCAAAATTCGTTCGTTGCCATCACACATTAGGGAGACCAGAGTATGGGAGGAGTTTTATTTAAGTAATAGATAAATAAATAGTAAATGGGGTTAAAATGTGACTTAAATGGTTTGGGGACAGATCTGGGCTGATTTATGGTTATGAAACTGAAAAATTGGACAAATGTGCAAGATTTGGATGAGGGTCTCTATGCTGTGAAGGTGCCGAACCTCAAGGTGCCATGGGGCAGCCCTTTGTGAATACTCATCCAGTGACATGGCCTTTGCAATGTCAGACTCCTGTTTTGGGGCCAGATGTGAACCCTGATGCTGTTCCCCAGGCTGATGGTCAGGTTGTAGCATTGGTTTGTGGCTGGGCAGGTTTACAGAATGTTTTTGAGATGCTGGATCTGGCTGTTATTTTCATTAAAGTCATGAAAAATAAAGGGGGTGAGCAATTACAGGTGTTAAATTAGTGTGGTCAGTGTTTATCCGGTGCAGCTTACAGCTCCTTTGGCAGCGTGTTCCCCTGCAGCTCCTGCTGCAACCCTTGGCAGCGTTTGTGCGGCTCATTTGAAACTCCAGCCCTCTATGAGATCTGCCAGTTCTGAGAGTAAGAGGAGTGTCTTTCCCCAGGCTACCAGCTCACCAAGTACGGCTGCCGCAGGAAGACGGACCACAAGATGGTTCATCGGAGCTACTGCGAGCTGCTCCAGAAGCCCAAACCCATCCGCAGGGTGTGCAACCTCCAGGAGTGCTCCCAGCCCATGTAAGCATCCCCGCACCCCAGCACTGCTCCCTGCAGGTGTGGGGCACCACACCCAGCCAGCACTGTCACCTCAAGGAAAGGGACTAAAACTTCATCTCCATGGTCATTACAGAGACCCAGGGCTGTGAGGATGTCATGCTCTATTCTGCTCATAGAAATATTCTTTCTGTGACTGCTGGTTCCTATGATTTATTTAATAATTTGAATTAGAAAAGAAGTGCTTTCTTGATCCAGATATTTGTGTTCAGGCCATCTTGAGGTACTATAAAATAGACATAAATTCAATTTTTACCAGCGGATCTTAGACAGTGTGAGTTAACCATGTCAGAACAAATGTACAGAGAAACGTACAGAAGACAACCAATGTCATCCAGTCTCTCAAATCCAAATCTTCATAAAGTTCATAGCATATTTTTGGACATTTAAACACAGGGAAAATATTTGACCTGTTAGATTTCTCTGGCTGCCCTTGTACAGCACAAAATGCCTGTTGTACCTTCACTTTTGCTCTACATAGTCAAGTGTTATAAATATTTTAATTCACATTTTACAGGTGATTTTTTTGACTAGCAGCAGGTTATTCCTGCCACATGTAGGACTAATATACTCTTTGTGCTGCTACTGCAACAAGAAATTAGTATGTTGATCCCAGCTTTTATCTCTGGGGTCTAAATATAGGTTCCAGGAATCACAGCAAATAAATAGAACATACCACACAGTATTTCCTAACTTCCTTTCAAAAGAAAGATTTGAAAGAGAGAAAAGGCAAGAAACTGTGCTCCATAAACTCAGCATGGGTCAGGGTTGAATGTTTATTTATTGGAAAACTGAAGTAATGACCTTACTGTATCCCAAAGCTCTCTGGAAAGGACTGTATTCTCCTTTCAGCTGCAAATATAATTGGGCCCAGGTACCACAAAGACTCAATAGGATCCTAAATTGTACTTGGATCCCTGAAGTTTCAGTTAGCTCTACTTCCTAGAATGTCATCCAAGCATTTTGCTCTTGTACATAGGAGAGGCAATTATTTAAGGGGTTTTACAAAGCTCACTACACTAATATGCTGCTTCTTCACTTCTGGTAAAAACTCATCTTTGTCTCAGAAGTCACCTCAGGATTCATGGCTCGACTGCTCTCGCCTTTCTCCACAGCTGTGTAATTTCTGTAGGTTACAAAGAAAAAGTTGGGTGAAATTGTTACTTTCTGTCTAACTGGAGTGTGTAGTGAAGTGCCTTGTGCTATTTCTTGACTATTTGCAAACCCAGGATTTTATGAGTACTTTAGGACAATTCCTTCAAGCTCAGGGTGTTTTCTCCAGACTATGTATATTTTTTGGTCAATTTTATCCCATGAATACTGTTTACATGGAACAATATTTCCATCTTGCAAATCTCTGCACTCTGTAAATATTTATAGACTGCTGTATATCTTCAGTTAATTATAACCAAGCTCTCAGTAGTCTAGATAGATTTCCTCTAGTCCTGTCTATCCCTGCTATTCTTTTCCAAGTTCTTTACCATTTGTAGCTATAATTAATGAGCTGGTTTGGGTGATCAGTGTGGTTTTCAACTATAGCACATTACAAACATTAGGTTTCATTTTTCAGTGGCCATACTGATTTAGACATTATGAACTCAAACCTTCTGTTTTTCAGTGGAGTGTTGCCTTCCCCCAAACCAAACATTTATGATGATGAGGACCTCGATCTGCCCAAGCTCAACGCACTCCCAGGGCTTGCCAGTGCTTCAGCAGATTGAGTCTGGCCAGGGATATGGTCCATGGAGTGCCCAGATACTGGCCAGGCTGGAGCTGCATTTCTAGCCCAGATGTTCTGGCTTCACTCGTGTGGGAACCAGCTCTGAGGACAGCTGGTTCATGGTGCATTATGAGACAAGGCACATCTCATTCTCATGCCCCCAGACCTGGGAAGCTCAGCAGCACCCTTGGGTGGCTGCTTTTGACGTAAAAACAACCATATTTTTATGTGCAGTCTTCGAAAGGGCAGCTTAAAATCAAAGCAAATACAGCCAAGTAAGAATAATGCTTACCTTGGAGATAATGAGAAAGTAATATTGAAGATCTGGGTATTAATAATGATATTTCAGGGACAGTTAAATAACCCTCACCATGGTTTTTTGCTATCTTCTCTTTTTTTCTGTATTAGAACTAGTATTAACATCATGTTAAACCCATGTTTAAGAATTACAGATCAACAATTTGAATTTTACTCTGCTCACTCTCTTTTCACCAACCCAGATGGGTTACAGGAGAATGGGAGCCTTGCAGCAAATCGTGTGGGAAGACAGGGTATCAGGTACGGTCTGTGCGCTGCATCCAGCCCCTCCACGACAACACAAATCGCTCTGTCCACACCAAGTACTGCAACAACGACCGCCCAGAGGGCAGGAGGCCCTGCAACAGGGAGCTGTGTCCAGCACAGTGGAGAATAGGACACTGGTCACAGGTCAGTCCCTTTCTGGAGGTCTCAAACAACTAATATCTGACTGGGTGGAATGAGCATGACAAGTAATGCAACCCCTGAATTTGCGAATAGATGACTCGCATGTACTGTTGTTTGTTTATTGCTCAGACCGTAGCTCATTCTTGGAGTATTTCACAGTTACTGGTGTACCACAAGGAGCAGTGAGTGGCTCTCCCTCTTGCTTAGTTACTGTGGGTGCTGAAGTGGCTCAAATAATGCACCATGTCAGCTCAAATCAAGGGCAGTCTTTTAAAATTGAAAAGCTAGTTTTGAATCCGTTGTTTGCAGAGGGTGGCTGGGGTGTAACTGCTGCATGTCCTTTCAGTGCTCTGTCAGCTGTGGCAATGGCACCCAGGATCGCCCGGTCCTGTGCCGGACCAGGGACAACGCCATTGGCCTGTGCAAGGAGAGTAAGCCAGAGACCGTAAGGATTTGCAGACTACCTCCGTGTCCCAGTAAGGGCTTGTCTTCTATAGCTTCTATTACTCGTTGGAAAAGCATTAATTTGTGTACTTGCAATGCCTTCATCGAATTGATACTTGTGTGCTACATCTGCCTGGGGGGACACTTCTCCATCGTCCCTGTCTTGAGCAGAATTCCAAATGTGGAGCTGCTGTGTGGCCAGTGAGCTCCTTGGGCTCTTCTGCTGGGGAGCACTGCTGGGCCCAGGACAGCCTGAGAGTCTGGGGCAGAGCTTTACTCGAAGGCACAACAGTGCTGATGGCTGGATGTGGCCAGCAGCTGTCAGCTGGCCTGGGAGAGGAGCAGTGCCTGAGTCCAGCCCTGTACCCCTGAGACCTGTGGGGCTTGGCAAGGGGCTGCTGGGCTGGGGCTAACCAAGGATGCCTCTTTGCTTTCCCCATCTCCACCGACAGTTCCAGGCTTATTTTCCATTCTGTCAAACTTCAGTTATCTGCAGGGGTTATCTAACTCAGTTTTTAAAAGCTATAATTAATTTGTTCCTGCTTAATCCAGGGCAACAAGGCCTTTATCCTTGTTAGCTTTTCAGCTGTTTGCAAATGATACTGGTGAGATCATTTCACATATGCCTATTATTAAGTAATTCATATTTTTCTTTTTTTCCTGATAAATCTCTCACGGTAGCTTTTGATTTCTAATTAATTAGAAGCAAGCTGTCAATAATAGTCTCCAATGGAAAGATTTTAATGAGGCTGTGTAACTAAGCTAGACTGCATGTCTCTGGGGACATGTGTGACACTGCCATGAGAAGTGCTGCTGTTGAACTGGCCCTTGGGCTGTCTTCAGTGCTGGCTGTGAAGTGCTGGGCATGAGTAGTAGTAGACTCCCCAAACAGCACCCTTCGCCTAAAATCACACAGCCTGGTTGTAATCCTTCCCTGGGTTCCTCCCAACTGGAGCCCACTCACTCTCTGAGCTTGTCCCCTTCTGACAGGGCAACAATTTAATGCCGTCTAACATATGTTGTGTTGCATCTTTTTTTTTTTCCTCTATTCAAGGAAATGTTTCTGATCCTTCAAAGAAAACCTACATGATACAATGGCTGTCAAGACCCGATCCAGACTACCCCATCCAGAAAATATCTTCAAGTAAAAGACCCATTTATAACTCTGCCTTTGCCCTTAAATGCATGCCACATCGAATGTGGACTTTGCCTTTTGCTCTCTTCTTCTCTCTATGCGGAAAGTTCCCTTGACTTTGCCAAGTTCAAATCTTGGGCTAAATCTGTTTTTTCACACCAGGCACTTGGTGCTCGGTGTCTTTCTTCTCTGGAGCTTGCGTAGCACTGGTGATGGAGATCTTGAAGTGTTGGATGTGTGAAGTTGGATCTCCACAGTATGTTGCAGTCCTGTGAAAGGGAGCTGGGATCGGTTTGCTTGTTTGCTTGGTGATGGTGAAAAAAGGCTCTTACTGGTTCCTGATGTTCAGTTTGATAGCAAAACTGAGAACTTATTGTGAATGTGATCACATCACAATAATGACACCTTGTAGTGCTAAAGTTCTCCTTTATCTAAAAACCCGAAATCTTGTAACTCTCTGGTTTCAGTTCGCTGACAGGGTAGTCTGATGAGTGGAAGAAGTTTTTCATTCCATTTTCATTTGTGGTGCTGTTGCTTTCCTCACCCTTGCTGCTCATTTTTTACTCCTGACCCTCACCTTTACGTTTGTGACCCGGGGAGGGCTCACTGGGAAGCAGAAGCTGAGTTTCTGTCGGTACTTTCCGTGCTGCTCCGATGCCGTCGCTCTCGCCGGGCTCCCGGTGGTTGTTTGGTGGGTTTTTTCTCGAGAAAAGCTGCGTTCGTTTTTTCCATCGCACAATTTTTGCCAGTTTTGCGTATTTTCACTTTAGAAACAAACCCAAAGCAGAACAGGCATGGTCCGTGGTGAAGGTGGCGTGGTGGTGTTTTTCTTAACGTGGCGGAGGCAATATGATGTTTTCATTGACTGCGATGTCTCCAGCTGCTCAGCATGGAGCTGTTTATACTCATTACATCTCTGGTCTTTTTTCACCATGTGCATGTCTGACTTGACTGGTACGGTTGTGTGTGCGTGTGCGTGTGTGTGCTCGTAGATGTGTCAACTGGCAAACATAACAGTGTGAACTACTACAGAATTACCTCAATTTTTATTGCTTTTTTTGCTTAGGAGATGAATTTTAGAAAAATGCCTTAATGTTGAAATGTAAATGGCATTAATTTACCAGATCCAGCTTTAAATATGAACAGTTCACTGGTATCTTGAGTTAATCTTCATATGGAGTGTTTTTACTCGAACGATAACTATTGGAAGGCAGTAAATTTAATTGGAGGTTAATTTGCACAGTGCATATCCATATCTTCACCGAGACAGGATTGTGGCCTGACTTACTGAAATTTAACTGGCATTTGTGCTTCACCTTCCGTGTTTGTGTTGAAGATTTGGAATTCACAAGTCATAAACTTTTGTGACAGTCAGTACCAATAGTAGAAATATATCAACTGTAAAACTGCAGTCTTGGAGCAAATTACTACCTTATTGCTTTGATCATATTTTTTGGAAAAGTGGCATTTTTGAATCTTTGGGTCGTCAACAGTGTAGCACTTCAAACTTGTCATTATCATGTGATCACATATTTAAATTTTGCTGTTAATATTTCCTGAAACATGTTAAGAATTTACATGACAAGGTGAAAAAGCAAAGACACGTATCTGGCACTGAATACTGTTATGTAAAATAATTGGTGTTTAACTGTATAAATATATTCATGACTGTTACCTTTAAATAGACAATGTTTAGTGATGTTTCAAGAGATGGGTGGCTATAGAGAATGGTGCAATAAGGTATCTGGGCATTGTGCACTATGTCTATATGCACTTTGGTTTATCAGGGATATTTTATTAGTGTTTTGTATGTATTTAACATAATATTAAAGATGTGCCAATTCAGTTTGCTTTTCAATATTTTTTTATGAGACTAATGTGTACCAAAGTGACTGTGAAACTGATTTATTTTTTTCTTACTGATGTTTTGAATATATACTTCCAGTCTGTCATGCATACTGCAAGTAAAAATAAATAAAAGTTCAGCAAATCTGGATATTTTGGTTTGGATAGAGGATCAAAATTTCATTCTGACATTGAGAAGTTACAGAGTTTATTTATATAACTTATCAGATGTCACTAAACTTATTACATAATGCAGGTTTATTTCCATGTATTGTTAAGCTTGACATTGCACATTTTGTTAGGAGAAAGGCATTTTTCTAAAGGTGCTGTTACTGATTCTTATAAAGCCAAGAACAGGCCTGCCTTGTTAAAACCACATTTAAATGCTATATCTGTTGGCTTTTATTATGGAAGCCATTTGGAGGAATGTGCATAAGGGTCGTGCAACACAAGGCAAAATGTTCAAAGGGGACTCTTGTGGGATATGTCAAAATAGGTATATGTTAAGCTGTATAGGCACATGTAGACCTTTGTATGGAGTTGTGCATGCAGGTATGAACAGTTCCAGCTCTTAAAGACTGGTTTGAAAATCTCTCCAAAACCAAGGTACTATTCTTAGGTTCCTAAGGAAGGAGTCATTCCTAATCTCCAACAGCATTTCAGTTTAGCATTTTAAAAATACAAAAATTAACTGTAACATTCTAGTGTAGGAACTAGAATTTTGCCTTTCTGTAACAAATGCAACAATCAGGGCATAGATACAATGTACAGGAGGTGTTTTCACCTTCCTCAGCCAGCACGAGCAGCACCAGTTATTAGTTTGTTTTAGACTGATATGTTTGCCAATTAAACACCCACGATGCCCTGTTTTGTTAACCGAGGATGAGTGAAGAGGTGGCACCTACGCTTTCTAAGTCCCCTTGGTATCTCTGAACCTGCTCTGCTTCTCTCCTTTGCTGTGAGGGTGCTGACACAAGCCAGTGCTCGTAGCAGGAGGGTGAACTGTGAGCTCCAGGATCAGGCTGAGAGCACTGTCAGCCATCGGGTGCACTCTAAATAAAGGCGAGTAATTGGAGTTACTCATCCTTTACTGTAAGAGTAGGTGGAAATGTAGTAAGAGCAGGGGGAGAGACACAAATGATTTAATCTCTGTGTCAGCACTCTGGTCACAGAGAAGATGTTTTGTTATTGATGATGCCAAGTGTTGGTCAGTCTGCTTTTCTCCTCAGCCCTCTCCTCTCCTCCAAACCCTCTGACTCCTCTCTCAGCATGGGCTGCAAGTTGGGATTTTTCCCTTGCTGCAGTGCCTGGCTCCATTTCTTCATCCTGGAGGCACAGGAGCTGAGAGGTGTCTGTGTAGGACAGAGAACAGGCAGCATTCTCTCCAAGGAGCCTGCTAGACCCTCACCATCCATTTACCACCAATTCTTACAGCCCTCTGCCTCCCCTGAGCAGAAATCACAAGGGTTTGGGGAATCTCTGAGTAGGCTTCTGTTCATGTTTCTCAAGCAGGAACACTTTGACCACTTCACCTTTAATGCCTCAGCCTACAATTTGCCACCAGCATTTCAGCAAGATCAGGATCTGCCATAACACCTCTGTTATAGTGCAGGTTGTTGTAGCAGCTCTCGACAGCTTAAAGCTTATCGATTATCATTCTTTCTCTTTTATTACAGTCATTGACACAAAAATTAGGACTTATTACCGAGTCTCCCAGTCATTATGGGACTGGCTTGGCTTCATTGCTTTGGAGTTTGTTGTTCCAAAAATATCAGCTCCCTTCTAGGAAGAGGAGAAAAGCCTCATGATAAATGCACCACTTTTCTCTCAAATAAGAGACATGCTGAGAAAATGCTGCTGTTTTCAGAGTAGAGGTACCTGGCAACAATATCACTCCAGTGGAAGATGGATTAATTCTGAGAGTTACATGGTACACATCAAAACAGGACCTGACTTTCCTGAGACAGTTGGATAAATATATATTATCCCTGACTGTGCTTAGCCACTGTTAGGTTGCAGAAAAGCATTAAATGGTGCAAAGAGGGAAAAAATAGATTTCTTAATATAAACCTTGATGACTTTGTGGGAGTTCAATGTCGTTTTAGCAACAACACAGCACAATCAGTGTGTTTTGAAGTTTAAACCAAGACAGTAACACAATTCATTGTAGCTTCATGGTCTTCAGGGTAGTGCTTTCAGGATGTGAGGGCAAAAATTCAAGTGTTATGGTCTAGAGGTTGGATGAAGCTGGTACAAACAGTTCAGCTTTTGCAGCTCTTGAAGTGAGTTGACTTTTAGGTTGAAGATAAGCCTGCTTCTGCTTATAGAAGGCTCATTTGCCAGTTTCCCATCCCACCTTAAATATCAAACCCTCTGCCCACTGCCAAAGCTTCAGCTGTGTTTCTTTTTCTGATTAATGTGAAGATGCTCTTTATTTATCTGTTCCCTTTTTCTCTTTCAGAAGATCATTGTCAAGGAGACAAGTCAATGTTTTGTCGCATGGAAGTTCTCTCCCGTTACTGCTCCATTCCTGGGTACAATAAGCTGTGTTGCAAGTCCTGCAACACGTACAGCAACGTAACCGAGGACGGCAATGTAACCGACGCTAAAGTAAATAAGAATAATGTCATTGAGGAGGAGCTCCTGACAACCCTCAGCCCTCCTGTGGGAGTGTCCACCACACAGTCCGCCACCAGCCCTCCTCTGGTTTCCAAAACACATGCACCCCCCTCCAATGCAACTGAGGAGCACCCAGAAATCAATGCGGTGGATGTTCCCTATAAAGTTGATGGGTTGGATAATGAAGTACCACAGCACAACATCATCACACGGAGGAGGCCTTATGAAAGGACAAGGAATCAAAGAATTCAGGAACTGATTGCTGAGAAAATGAAGAAAGAGACTCTTAGGAAAATAAACTAAAATGGAAATATGGCACAAACAACATTTTTCTCTTATAGAGATGTTACCAACATCAAAATATTGGCTGTCATAGAGACTAAAAATGGGGAAAAATCGAAGTGGTGCTATGGCAGAGATACCAAATTCTCAAGCCTACTATAAATGGAAATGACAGATTGTTTCATAAGTGCTAATCTGAACATTTTGATGGCTAGGTTAGGTGTACAGGGTACGGCAGAGTATTAGTGCAATATCCCTACAGTGTCCCACTGAATCCAAACAAACCCTGTTACTTAGGCCAGGTTAGCAGGTTTCTCAGTTATGGGCTCTTTAAAGTCTTCTATGACTGTGTAAAACTGCTTGGGAATAGTAATGGGAGTTACACTTAGTATGGAGGAAAGGAATCCCAAGACATAATAAATCCCTTTAACTCTGACAAGCAGGGGGTCAGCAATCCTGTGATGCTTCTGTGCATTGCACAAACCCTGGCACTAACACAGCCCGCTTCGGGAAGGTTCTTAGGACATGCCAGACTCGGTTTGGCTGACTTTGCCTCTGTGGTCACAGCTCGGCATGTGCTCACGTAGCTTCCTGAACCAGGACTGCGTAAGAAAATACAGAGAAAATTCTGCAGCCATATATTTATGTGTAAATTAAAAACTGACAAACAGTAGTTTACATACTTCCAGAAACAATTTCAAAGGATTCTCCTAAACTTTTGGATGCATGCAAGACATTTAGTAGGGTAGATCTGGCCAACTTGGACTGACAACATGACAACAGTCTTTCTGTTTACAATTATCCATATTTTTTATAGTCTTTAAGTTCCTGTAATGCAACAGCCTCAGTGATCATTATTGGTTGGTGCTTTTTTTTATTGGTCTGATTTTTTTTCTACCCACATTCTGTTTAACTTAAAGATGACTGGATTCTTGTTGTCTTTTCTTTGGTGCTTTGTTAAGACAAACTTTGTTTTCCCCCACATAGGATACAGTTATTTTTGAGGAAATAATCTTTTATTATCTTCCTTTCCTTAGGACAGCTTTGTTGGTGCAGAAGTGAACAACTGTTTGCTGTGCCCTTACCTGAACACACACACACACACACACACACGTGTATTCACAGCATCAAGTCTGCTAGAAAACTTTTAAGATGTGTAACCTGACAACCCTTTGAGTACTTTTTTTCCCCTCAGGGTCATCATGGTTTTCATAGGTCATTTTGAATTCCTGGTTGGAGAACAGAAGATGAATTCAGCTTGGCTCGAACACTGCCAAAACAGGGAGCATGGACTGGTTCCTGCTGTGGGTGGCATCTGAGCAGTTTTTTTCCTGGCTTGGATTCTTCCATTTGTTTCTTCTTTGCTGGTAAACCTCCTGCAGAGCCTGGGGCTTCCCTGAAATCCTCTCTTTACCACTAGGTAGGTCTGGTGGCTCCAAGTCCAGATTTTCTAGTCTGAGAGGAAGATCTCACCCTCCAGCCTGAGCTGGTCCTGGCTTGAAGCGGCACCAGCAATAAGCCCATATATAGAGTCACAAAATTATTGAGAATGTGTTGCACTTCCTGCAATGTGTGAGCTCTTCTCTGGCCCAGCTGCTGGCAAAGAGCTTCACAGGTGTTGCAAGGTGAAGCACGTGCCTCCCTGTGACCCTGCCTTCTGCCCTTGACCACGACGACTGAATGAACTGCCCAGTCTCCTCTTCCATACGAGCCATTCCTGCAGGAAAGGAGGCAAGAGCCTGCAGGAACCTCAGGCCTTACAACACCTACACGTGGGACTGTTTTGGCCTGAACTGTGGCCAGAAGTCTTTGAAGCACAAGACCCAGTCTAAGAAAAATACCTCATGGAGACACTAGCCCAAGCAGAGAAGGAATGTTTTCAGCTGGTGTCATGGCATCAAGCACCCCTTCTTATACAGGACCAAGGTGATACACTTGGAGTGGCTCCGATAGTGCAGGGATGAGAGATACACTGAAGACCACGAAGACTGGGAAGCCCAACAGGCCTGCTAAGAGTCCAGAGCATTAGGAAACATCTCCTGGGCCAAGCAGACGTGGCTGCAGATGTGGAAGCAGCCAGCGCAAGCAGAAATCTGTTCTGGTTTGGAGAAGTAAAACTCAGGCTCCGCAGTTTGGCAGCGTAGCGGGAAGAGTTGCACCGCAGGCTTTCACTCCTGGGACATGGAGTGTTTTCCTGCAGTCAGAGGGTGCTTATCCTTCGTGCCCTGTCGCAGCCCTGCTCCATGGCCTGCTGGCCATCACACGGCCACGGTGCACGGGCAAACCCCGGGAGCCTTGTGCCAAGGGATTTGTGGTTGCCTACAGACAGGACAAGTTTTAATAACAGTGTAGGGTCAGGTCACGTCTGTGCTCAACAGCAGTGTAGTAATGAGCACTGAAGGGAAAAAAACCCACCATTCTATTTATAAGCAAGGAAGACGTGTCTAAATCAACATCATTCCAGCTGCTGTGCCATGGGAGACACAAGCTGTAGCTGGGCTCCCAGCCTGTAGTCATAGTATTTCTTGCCTTCCACGTTTCCTTTACACAGATGTGGTTAGTCTAAAACTCATCTTTTCCCCTTCAAGTTAATACCCTTTTTGCTCGGTGGACAATAAAAATAAACCACAACCCCCAGCTTTTTCATAGACTAGAAGCTCATCCAAGCATATGAGACTTAGGAAAAACCCTTAAAAACCCAAAGATAGAAAGGGTTGGAGCTGGATTTATGCAGATGGAGAGGTAAAGATTTGCTGCCTGGAGGGTACCAGTCTTACCCACTGGGATTTTTCGAGACCCATTGCTCCGACCCCCTGAGGTAACTCATCTAATAGATTCTGTTCTGCCTTAGCTTCTGGAATAGGTTTAGTCAACCAGGCAGTGTGAAGAAATACCACAGGAGGCAGTGCCCACAGCTCAAAAAAACATTTTTCCAGATAAAGTGGAAAGTTCTGCTGCCTCAGGGAGCAGGAACAGCCTCCTGGAAGGCTGGTCTGGTGCTATGTTAGGTCCAGTGTTAATTAGGGACCCAATGCAATGCCTGGTCGCATCTGCATTTTGGAAGGGCTTGTTCCCTTCTCAGTCTCATCTTTTGGGAAATTTAATTTGATTTGTTTTTCAGTGGTTTAAATTCTACTGAATATTTCTTTAGCTGTTACTTGGGGAACACTGAACTATTTGAAGCAGCAGCTTCAGTCTACATTGCCCAAGACATTGAGAGGCTGATGGGCCACCTCTTTAAGGAGCAGGAGCCAAGAGTTGCCTTCTCCTCACAGTCTTCCTGTGTGAGAAGCGGGGAAGTTAGGTCTCTTCAGACCAGGGAAGATGCCTTCTTTTCTAGCTGCCATGTGTTCTTCAGAAGGTGGCTTTTTTCAGCAGTTCCCCATGATGGTCGTTCCCCACAAACACGTACATCACTTCTACTGGAAAACACAACGCAGGGCTCTATTGATAAAGAAAAAGCAGCCCCAGACAAAAGGTAGGGGTTTGCTCTCCTGAGCTGATCTCATTTCTATGTCATGCAGTGGAAAATGTGGTCATTTTTTTGTTTGGTTGGACTTTGACAACTGTTTGATCTTTTCTACAATGCTGTAATTGGGCAAGAGCATCATCGCAGTGTTATCTTCTGTAAGTGGTTTGCTGTTGCCCAGGTGCTGCATTTTCAGACATAACAAGCAGAAAGTGGTATTTTAATGTAACCTAATCCCCAGAAACTAAAGCAGGCTTATAAACAAATATATTCCTGCAGAGACCATCTCAGAGGTCTGAGAGATAAAGCAATATGCTCCCATGAAGCAATGAATTTATGATCTAACCATGCAAGTACATAGTTTTCTCAGTTGTCATTTTTCTAGTTGTCTAAACTTAAAATCCAAGTGATAGCCTCTCATGAAAAAAAAAATCCCAAACAAATTCTGGTTTCTTCATCTTCAGTCATCTGCCATTTTTTTCACCAGAATTCCTTTAAAAATTTCTGTTATCTATTACGAATGCATCACTTTTTATATTCATATATCCATTCAATATTTAGAGTCTCACAACATCTCCATAGAATGCTTTCAGATATTTTGAGAATTCTAGAAACGGTGCTTTACCAGTACTCAAAGGGTTTTATGTTTTATTTTATTACATAATGCATTTAATGTCTTATTTACTCACCTACAATGCACAGTATTAGCTATGTTCATCTGAATATCTATATGCAACTTCCATTCACTTACATATGCCTTAACAGAAATTGCAATAAATAGCCATTTCTTGTATATTAAAAATGTATATACAAATTAGAATCTTTATTTTGTAATTTATTAAATTCAAATGTCTGTGTTCTTTTGCAAAAAAAAGTGTTTGGCTTTTCCCCGTGCTTTTTTCATTGAGTTGATGTTATGCAGAGATGCTGGAGGATGAAGAATCAGCACCTGCAGATTCAAAACCAATTCAATTTCTACCCCTTAATGAAGTGGGATTGGGATACACTTGCTGCTAAAGTCCTACATCCTTGTTACAGCATCCATTATCCAAGGCTAAATATCATGAAGTTACTGGAGCAAAACCTCAGTCGATAACTGCACAGAAATTAGTCAAACTCACTTAAACCTGCTTGAGGCCCAAATCCATTGTGGTCCATGTATCATCTCTTTAAAATCTCAGTTATTTGGGCTTCTATTCAGGACTGATGAGTGAATTCTGCTTTGCATGTCCTATTGATAAAGTGATTGCTCCTTTCCATGACATTCTTTGGCACACATTCTCCTGCTGTATCCTGCACACTCATAGCCAGGTTCCCTTTAAAACATAATTGAATCTTTCCCATCTAATCAAAGTTTGTTGCTTGGGGATTTGAAAGATCCCTGCTTACTGTGATTATTCAGTGAGCACCATGCAGTGCATTCAAGTCCAGCATTCTTTAATCAGGCAACAAGCCACCTCAACATTTTCCATCTGGAAAAGTAATTTACATTCTTAAATGCCCTGATAAAACAGCTGACCAGCCCAAACCCGGGGTACATTTACTGTGACAATTCATGCAGCATTTACAGCTGTAACAAGGGTTATATTTAATTGCCTTTTTCTTTCATAGATTTTGAGTTTTTTAGAGTGTCCATGGCAAAGGGTCTTGCGTCTGCACCCCAGACACACGAGACACCCAAAGTGGGGTCAGTCATGTCCAACACTTCTCCTTCCCCCCAGTCTTGCTCTCTCTCTCTCAAATGCCAAAAGATGACATTCACAGGAGGCCTTCACTTCCTTTCCTGGCCTACATCAGCTTTTTAGCCCTTTTCACCATCATCTGGCTCTGAGGAAAAATTTTTAAGAAGGCATTTCAAGGAGCAGTTCCAGGCCAGGAAAGTTATTCATGTTATTCTCAACTACCCCAGGCAGAAGGCAGCTCCTCCAAAGTGCCGTGCAAATTTGACTGCCCCTTCCCACAGCGAGGGGGGCACAGGATGATTTCCAGCCTCCCACCCCATGCTCTGGCTCAACACTTGGTTTTGCTCACAGGGTTCAAAAAATGCTGTTGAGCCTTCCTGGGAGATGAAAGCCTGGAAACCCCACCAGGGCTCTGCGTGTGCAGGTGGATGTGTGTGTGTGCGTGTGTGCATTGCTCACCTTTGCTCTCCCCTTGCCCCCTCCCCACCACCCTCCCCAGTCCCTCCTCCTTTAGCAACTTCCCAAAGCCGAGCAGGGATCGAAGCGATGGAGCCACAGAACCGCACCAAGCACAAGCAGCACTTCTAAAATCTCATTACAGGAAGGAGCAGAGCAGGATGACACGTGGGAGAAACCTTATCCTAGTTAATCTGCTGGGGTTTATGCTTCATCAGCAGAGTGCTCTCGCCAGCATCCCCCCAGCGATGAAGCTGAACCGTGCAGCCCCAGCAGCACCGGGGTTCCCAGCAGGCCGGGGACGCTTCACCTCTCAGATGCAGTGTCTGGTGGAGTCACCACTAGATGGTGGCACGGCACAAGAAGTACAATTATGAAACGGCTGCTGGACTGTGATGCCAACCTGAAAAATCCCTTAATCTGGTGAGATGTGGTCAGGAAGGGCCAGATGGAGTAAAACCCACTCGGCGCTGTCCCCACCACAGTGTGGTTGTAGTCGAAGATGCTGCTGTGCTGCTGTCATGCCCTGACAGTGGCCGGGGGCTGAAGAACAAGCAAGGATCCTGCAGGAGATAAACACAGACAGCAGCTGCAGTGGGGAAATAGAGCCATGAGCAATCCCACCACACAAACCACTGAAAATAGCTCAAGAATAAGTTGTTTACAGGGGTTGCTATATCTTAGGGCATCTAAACACATCCCAGCTACTCTGAAAAGAAGAAAGTTTAGAGGCCAGTAACATTACAGGGGGTTCCACTGATGGTTGTCACTTAATTTTTAAAAATCTTTTATTAAAGAAACACAACAGCTATGGAAAGACAAATCTGCTTCAGGTGAACCAGGCTGCTGGCAGAACAGGAGGTTTCACGTGACCCCAGGCAGGAGAAGGCTTTCAAGTGATGGCAGTGCTGCCCTCATTGAGCCCTGCAACAAACCACAGTGGTCAGCTCTCCAGCCTCTTCCCGTGGTGTGTCCAAAAGGGACACCACCGTTCAGGCACTTCGGGATATGTATAATATAGAGTGATGTATGAAAAGTGCATCCATGCAAAGGTACAATTTAATCATAGGCAGATCAGTAATAACAGAAATAAAAATGTTTATATTATTTTAAATAAATAACCTGGGCTAGATTCCCAGGGGAAGTTGCCAGTGAGTTGTCACCATGGTTTGCACTTCTGAGACTTCAAAGTATTTTAAGAAAAGTCTGCACTGGCACAGAGCTCTCCCTGTCTGCTGGCCATGAGCAAACACTGCCAGTGAAGCCATGACACTGGCATGGCCTAGAAACTTCCAGAGAAGGCTCCCAGGAGTCATTTTCCAACTTAATTGAACTCCCAGTGAAACAAAGTGCCTAAATCCCTCCAAGCCTCTGCAAAGGCTCCCGGCAGGGCTCCACCCATGTTCCCAGCTGGATGGAGAGCTCAGTTCCTGCAAACAAGCCTTGTGCTCTGTGGCGATGTTCTGCAGTCACCTAACCCTCACAGCAACTGGTTCCTCACCTGAAAAAGGCCAAGAAATAGCCAGGAACTTACAGAAAATCTGTGTGCATCCGTGACAGTGCTGGCACATGTAGCCACCACCAGTTGCTGTGTGAGCTGCAGTCCAGGCAACAGCTGTGGGTGCATTTCCAACCCAGCTCTAGTTAATATGAGAACAGCTCATTAATGTTTCATGGCAGTATCTTCACTGGTACCGTAGTGGCTGCTTGCTGTAATGCATGGGAGGTTAATGGGCTGGGGGGTGGAATTAGAGAACACAAATCATCTGGAATCTGGCACAAACCAGGTCAAAACATTTTCCTTTCCTAAACTTCTAATGACAAACACAGAATCACAGAATGGTTGGGGATGGAAGGCACCTTAGAGATTGCCTCATTCCACCCCCCTGCCACAGGCAGGGACACCTTCCACTAGACCAGGTTGTTCCAAGCCCCATCTAACCTGGCCTTGAACACTTTCAGGAATAAGGCACCCACAACCTCTCTGGGCAACCTGTGCCTCACCACACTCACAATAAAGAATTTCTTCGTAATCTAAATCTCTCCTCTTTTAATTTAAAACTGTTCCCCCTTGTCCCATTCAATGTCTGCCCTGTAAAAAGTCGCTCTCTCACGTGCAAGAGAGGAACAGCTCTTCCAGGTTGTTGATGCACCTTCAAGGACGACCTGCACTGAGGTGTGGAGATGCTCAGTGTCACGTTAACCCTGTCCCCCAGCCCTGGCAAGAGCCAACAAGCTTCAAATATGCCCAGAGGAGAGTCACCTGTTAACACCTACCCAACTCTGCTACACTGTGTGGATACAAGGCTTTCACGAAAACTGGAAGCATTAAAAAAACAGCAAACCCCTAACGAACAGAAAACCAAACCAAAACATAACTGTCAGCATTTATATCTCAAACACTCAACCAAGCCCTGCAGAACTAACAACTGGTGTTTTCCTCTGTATCTCAGGGACTGCTGCTGTTGCTGTTTTCTTTTGCCATCAATCTCATTTGGTGACGGTTTTCATGCACCCAGGCTCACTGATTCACTGCACTGTTGGGGAGTGTAAGTACAGGAAACTGGGATGATTTATCCAGAACCGTCCTCACAAGTGCTTGGAAGAAACTTATGGCAGTCTTGCAACAAGCATTCAAAGTTGCGCCTTGTTTCTTTTAAATTAAGGGGCTTTTTTGAGGATGCAGATGATGAAAGAGGAAACCAAATGGCTGTGGCTGAGGTAGAAAAAATGAGGTAAATTATGTTTGTCCCTCCCACCTGGCAAGTCCTATTCACTCTATCAGACCTTTGAGAAGGAGTCAACTCCAGCAGGGAGGAGGAACTTACCAGGGCAGAGGAACCACCTTGAAGACTCTTTTTAAAGAGAATGGATCCAAGCACATCTGCACATGTTGAATTTGTTTCCAGATCAGTGCTCTTCCTCACAAAATGCTTTTCCCAAGCTCCATACTGCAGCTGCTTAGCATAGCTGACATCTGAGTGTTTTTTCCTTTCGATGGTAATTACGTTTCCTGCAAGCAAGAAGGAAAAATTGAAGCTCTTAAGTTACTACAGCATGATCCCAGCTGATCAAAAACTGTTAGTGAATTTAATGCAGGAAGGTTGTGGGTCATTCCAGATAAATTCAGCTGTTTGGCACCAGAAGTCCAGACAAACAGCTTAAGCTTACACACCTGTTATACTGAAATGCTAAGCAATGGCTATTTCCAGAAAAAAATAATCTGCTTGGAACCATATCCTGAAGCCATGCACAAGTCTGTTGAGCTGCTTATTTCTTTTTATTGGAGATAAAGAAAAAGCCTGAATGGTGGGTGTGGGCTTGGGTGACTAAGTCAGCAGTTACAGCCAATTCCAGCCTGAATGCTGGTAACACAGAATATCTGCATTAAAACGAAAGCAGTGATTTTTAATCTAGGATTTCTGCTTTTCTCTTCATCCCTGCAGCAGGTCAGGACAGGCGTTGTGAGGAGCAGCAAGGCTCAGAAATGCAGTCATGCTCCCTGGCCTGGGCACACAGGGATGTTGGGTGGGATGGCTATTCCCCAGGAAAGAGCAGCAGCTGTTGGGGCTGCCTCTGAGGACAGTGTTGGGAAACAAATACAGAAGGAAGATTCTGCTGCAACATAACAATTCATCTCCCCATGCAACGTGATGCTGCAAGAGAGGCTATGAGAGGGACACCGGGGTTATTCCAGAATTGCAGTCAGTTTGCAGCATGTTAATAAGCCAGGAAACAAAGGCAAATCCCTGCTGCCCAGGGACCCGCAAGGTCGGATGCTGCCAGTCTTCCTGGCAAAGCAATTTGCTGTAATGTACTTGTGTGGTCTCAGAGAAACACGAACAGGGATGATGCTGGCAGCAGTGGGAGAGGGCGGTTGGTGGAGAAGAGCCCTGGGAGGTGCTGAAGCAGGGCCAGCTGCTGCTGTGCTTCCACAGCAACATGGATATACAGCTCAGCCCAGGGATGTACAGCTTGGCCCAGGGATGTACAGCTCAGCTCAGGGATGTACAGCTCGGCCCAGGGATGCACAGCTTAGTCCAGGGATGCACAGCTCAGCTCAGGGATGCACAGCTCGGCCCAGGGATGCACAGCTTAGTCCAGGGATGCACAGCTCAGCGCACGGATGCACAGCTCAGCTCACGGATGCACAGCTCAGCCCAGGGATGCACAGCTCAGCTCAGGGATGTGTGGCTCGGCCCAGGGATGCACAGCTCAGAGCAGAATGGGAGCAAGGACAGAGGAGAGCAGAAAGCAGCACTAACGATGCTGCAAAGAACCACTGCCTCTTGGGCAAACCAGCACAAATTTGTTCACAAAATAGGGCAGAGAAGGAGCAAAAGCAGCCCAAAAACCTCAGGATTCCGCTTTCAGCAATAAAGCGTGAAGGAACTACAGCGCCTCTTTTCCCACCCCAGCTTGGAGCACAGGCAGCACTTCCCCTCCCGCACCACGGCCCTTTCCACACGGGGAATTGTCGCCAGGCAGCTGAGCCGCAGGGATGTGTGGTGGCCAGTCCTGGCCGGGCCGGAGTGGCCCAGCCCGGCCGGTGCCCGCGGGCTGCCCCGGTGCCTCGGCGCCCGCCGGCTGCGGCTCGGGCAGGGCAGGCAGCCAGCGGGATATATTTAGCAACAGCAACAAAACAGGCAGCGGGATCAGCTGACTGAGGCAGGGAGCTGGCGCATGGGTTAGTGTTAGACAGCACATCTCCTGTGCTGGAAACAGGGAGGAGGGAGCGGGGCAGAGCCGCGCAGCCAGGGGAGAGGACAGCCGCCCGTGCCCGCACCCCGCAGGTAAGGGGAGGGGGTCTGGCCAAGGGCTGTGTCCTGGGGGTCGCCAGGAATATCCGGGATGCCGGTAGCCAGTGGTGCTCAAGGCGTGGTGGAGGGGAAGCTGCAGGGCAGGGGGTCCTGCTCCCCGGGAGCTGCAGGTGACGGGGAGATGATCTCAGCCGTGCCAGCGCGGTGGTGCCCAGGGCGAAGGGGATGGCATCCGGGCGGGTCCTGATCCATCCCATCATCGGAAGAGTTTTACTGCAAATAGGTAATTTAGTGTCCTTCCGGAGGAAGGGCGTGTTGGCCGGACTTCGTTACTGATTAGCGCTATCGTGATTTAACACGAGATGCCCGTGCCCCTTATCAGGAGCATCCGGCCGCGCTCTCTCATTGCCGGGCCCAGACTCTGACACTGCCGAGCTCAGGCAAGGCGTGGGAGGGAAGGAAGGCAAAGGAACGAGCCTCTTCTTTAAGGCTTAAAGACATGAGAGAAACAGAGCAGGCAGGGAAAAGGATCATAAAAAGGCCCTAAGGTTTAAAACAAGCATCTCCTGCTCTCAGGTGAGCAAATCCCAGCTTGGCTGGCTTTACCAGTAGCGCCTGAGAAAAACCAGTAAGGGCCAGCAGCAGCCTGGGGAGGGATGGGCACCCAGCGAGCTCTACCCTGGGCTCGGCACGAGCTGCTCATTTGTGCTCCGTGTGTGATCTGCAGCTTTGCAGGGAGGTTCAACAAAGCCAGATTTATTTCCAGCAGTGACAAGCAAAGCATTAAAATAGCTAGCAAAGCACTTCTGCATTTAATCACACAACAAAGCTATATTGTGTCTGCAGATTAGTCACATACAAATTTCATTGGGGGAAGCAGTTAAAAAAAAAATTAATCCAGTCTATGTGGTCATTTCTGCCAGAAGGGGAGATAAGCAAAGCACAGGGGGGAGTGTTTGGAGAAAAAAAAAATCAGTACAGTTAGAAAACACTGCAGCACAAAATATATTGAAATATTTGTAATTCAATATATTTAACTGAGTAGTGGGAGAAGTTTGATGGAAATCCATCCTAAAAGGAATTGAGAACAACTATTTGAATATAAAGGACATTAATAAAATCCCTTTGACTCTATGTAAGCACTCAGGGGAGGACCTACCTCTCCATAACTATATTTGTGAGCCACGGGCACAGACAAAAGTGACCCTGTACTTTCTCACCTACAGCTTCTAGAAGACACCACTGTAACGTTACTTTACTTACATGGTGCTCCCCACAGGGGCAGGGCGGCTCCTCTCCTGTCAGGTTCAGCTCCTGCCTGCTTGGACAAAGGGTGAAGTCAGACCCCTGTCACAGTGAACAGACATGGAGCATTAAATAACGAGAGTAATTCATGCCTTGCTGCTACAACAAGGGCAGTGAGACAAGCTCATACCCTCGGCCCACACTTCTCCAGCTGTGCTCCCTTGCATTGCTTCAGGAGGGAGCACCACTGCTGATCTCCTTAATGAACCTTTTATTTACTGCCACATTTAATGACTTGGCTTCTTTGGTACATTTATGAAGCTCTTTATGAAACCACAGATATAAAAGTAGTGCCAGCAAACATTTAAAATGCAGTTTTTGTAAACGGCCCTGTTTGCCACAAGAAGACATCAAGTGGCTCAGGTAGGAACAAGCCCAGGGTTTCTTTACCACAGCAGGTTTTCACATGCTGATCATGTCTGCTCTGTTCTTTGCAGCCATGGCACCCCGGATCAGATTGAGCCTTTCCAAGCCTCTCCCAACCATACGGGAAACCCACGAGGAAGCGATGGAGGATCCAAGCAGCAACCCAAAGCGCGCTGGCAGCCCTGCAGCCGGCCCAGACTCGTACTCCAGCGATGACTACATCCAATCCATCTGCCACCTCGCCAGACCCACCTTCCCAGCCCTTCTGGAAAGCAGACATAAGGGTCAGGACAGAAAGACCCTGAAGACCCTTGAAGACATGTCACGTTCTCCACCCCTTGTTGGGACACAGCAGGAAAGGTCAAAATGTAAATTGACCGATTTCATCTCGAATGTGGTGCCACTGGGAAAAGTCTCACATGCAGAAACCAGCTTTTGGTCCAGAGAGGACCCCCTGGAACAAATTTACACCAATGCAGGAAATCTTTGCTCCTCCAAGGCTTCTTCCTACGGTGAAATTGCCAGCACTGGTTACTCACGATGCAACTCTTCTACCCCAAATGGTGACCTTCATCCCGCAAACCTGGAAGAAAAAAACACAGGGAAAAGCAGTTTTCAACGAGTGTTCAGTTTTCCAAGGCTTCCCTCCCCAAGACCAGTTCAGAAAGAAGCAGTATGCTCAGAGCTGAGGTGTCTCAGAAGGGATGAGGGAACAGTTTTAGGGAGTCATCACAGTCAGAAAGAAAATGGCCCCGTGACCATTAACACTGAAGATCTATTGGCACCCTCAGCCAGAGGGAAGCTAGTGGGAAACCCAGCCCTGCCCTGCTCTGTAAGAAGGCAGAGTTTGTTCAATACAGCAGGCATAGATGAAAAAGAAGGAAGAGAAACCTCTCACTGTGACAAAAATGTCAGGGGTGATGTCTCCACTAAGCAGAGATACTTCGAGTCTTTCCAGGTACCTAAAAAAGCCACCATCCATAACTGGATTTCAGAGCACAGATGCATCTGGAAAGAAGCAAAGATAAAAGCTTGTTTGCTCCCAGCCATTGCTGAAGTGTGAAGAAGTAGCTGCTTAGAATAATTTTATTCACAAGATATAACCACCCTGTGCTCTAGCAGCTCTCCCTGGAGTCCTCACACAGAAAACATGGCTTGAACATGCATGCGAGTCAGGCAGACTCTTGTGATCCATCAAATCCCTCATCCGTGGGCGAAGGGACAATTCAGAGTCTCATCTGCTAAGGAAACAGCAATCAGTTTTCATTTTAGAAAGGCAGCAGTTCATAAAGCATCTCCTCCCACCTACTGCCTAGAACTGCCCTGAGCATGAAGAAAAGCTGGAGAGAGCTGGAGACAACACAAATCCCATCTGTGCTGGAGAAGAAGTGGGAACACTGAAATACCAGTGTTTTCCAGCCAGTGCCAAGCAGCCAGGTGTTGCTCAAACTTGGGTACAGTTATTCAAAAAGGAACCCTTTGCCCAAGGCTCGGACAGGACGAAATGCACTCTCTCTGACACACATTTACTGGGAGACCCATCATAGATCCCTGCCTCAGCACCAGGATCCCACTGGAGAGGTCATCCATTAGAGCAGTAGCATAAGGAAATATTTCTTAAAAATCATAAGTCTTTTATGAGGATTTGCTGGAGGGCAGTGTGGAGAATATTACAGCTCCTTGGGTGGGGGTTTTCCTGGTGCTTACCCTGGCACAACTCTGTTCCCTTTACTCCTGAACTTACCCCTGGCAGGAGGAGAGCTGGGAGCCCTGGTGGGCATTGCCGTGCCAGTGCTGTGGCTGTTCTGGAGCCAGCGGTAAAGAAACAGGCATCGTGTTGGACTCTGCACTGTCACAGCCAGGCTGCACACCACGGGCACCCAAGGGGTTTGCTGCTCAGGTGCAGGAGCCCATGAGCCCACACAGAGCTCTGCAGGCTCAGAAGAGCAGCCTTGGCTGAGGGGCAGCCTAGGGATGCTGGGCTGGTGCTCACAGAAGCTTAATGTGACATAATAACTGGTGTTTCCCTTCATATCTGTGCTTCTGTCTTCTCACCTACCTGACCTTGCTGATGATGTTGACTGAGCTTCGCTTCATGCTGCGAGACTGAAACAAGGAAAAAACAAATGCGCATGTTCCAGCCATCCAGCACGTAACAGACAAACAGTTCATGTTGATGTTATCGCTACATGGGATGTCGGTAGGACGAGCAGCATTCCCACAAGGCTGGGAGGTCCTGACATGGGACGATGGGCACTTTGTCCTGCAGTCAGAGTAACTTCAGCCACCTGTGTCTGGTGCCACACTCTCTGTTGCCAGTCAGGAGAAGTAGCTGAGAAAACTGCAAAGGAATACCAGCCTAATTGTTACTACTACTAGGAATAAATGTTTTGGCACAGCAGTGAGCAGAGGGACCAGGCTGTTTGCTCAACAGCAGCTGAGACGAGAAATAGCATTGGAAAGCTGCAATTATAAAAATGCTCACAAGTGATTTCCAAACCACCCTCAAGCAGATGAAATGAAAAAGCAGCTTCTACTCAGTACCAACATGAGTGTAAATATGCTCAAGGATCAAAAGGTGAGAGTGTTTGAGCTTCTCATCCTCACATCTCTTACCTCAAATACTTTTTTTCTCCTGTTGAAACTCATTAGTGCTATGGACCTGAGCTGCTTCTCAGCTCTGTTTTTGAACTAACCACACAGCAAGAACAAAAGTGAAGGTGGTTCCAGCATTCATTAAAGCTGATGGAGAAAGTTGAACCTGGGAGGTCCCAGCCCGCTCTGCCTCCTCCACACCTGTCCCTCCCTTCTCAGGTAAATGCTGGGGTTTAAGTGATGCTTGTCCTCACTGCTCTGCTGTCATTTAAATTTCTCTCCATGTGAATGTTTATGACTCTAATGCCTAACAAGTCTTGTGCCAACTGCATGTCTCACTGCTTTTGACAGAGGAAACAAATAAAATCCTTCAATCCAGTTGTTGTTTCCATTCTACATTCCACAGGGGATTATTTTTAGTGCTGGGCTGGTCCACAGCACATGGGTTGTGACTTGCCATGCAAACACCTTCTCACTCTTCAGGCCTTCACACCTCACCCTTCCAGCAGCTGCTGCCCAGGACTGTGATTCCTTCTCAGCTGCCACATAATCCTGCAAGTCTCTACAACCCTGAAACCCATCACCTTTTCTCTCCAGAGTAAAGAGACACAGGAGCAGATGAGAGCTGCAACTCAGGACACACTGGGAAAAGCCTCCAACTCCTCTGATGTAGGACTGGGAGCTGGCTGTGGAGGCTGGGGTGATGGCAGGCTTGGGCTCAGAGCTGGGGGCATTTGAAAACACAGTGTTAGTTCCAGGTTTGCCTGTCAGCAGCTGCTGTGTGCCCATGGAGCACCAGGAGTTTGGAGTTAGGTGCAGCCAGGTTTGGAGCAATGAAGTTTTGGAATGAACTGGCTCTTTTCTGGAGCCATACTTTTTCTTCAGTGAAAAATGAGGTTCTACTCAAGGAACGGGGTTTTGCAATAGGAGCCAAAACTGCTGGGATGCAGCAAAGATAGGGCCAAAGAGGCATGGGCAAATTAGGGTCATAGGAGTGGCAAGGCAGGGAAGGGAGGAGGGAAATGTGGGGCTGGTGGTGTCAGTGAGTGAGCAGGGCAGCTCCCAGCAGGAGGGGGATGCTGGGTGTCAGGGCTGGGAGCCCCAGGCTGAGGCATCAGGGCTGGGAGCCCCAGGCTGAGGCATTCCGGCTGTGCAGTAAAAGCTGTGACAGGTAAGAAAAGACAACCTGGTTTAACACAGGACAGAGGCAGCAGATAGGGAGGGTTGTTTCTATTCAGGCTCAGTTAAATCCTGTCTTGAAAAGCACAGTCTTCACCTTCTTCACCATCAGCTCTGTTGGAAATGAGCATGTTGGTCCTCGTGAAATCACTGCACAATTAAATATGCACCAGCTCCCTTGGTAAGGCAGTTTTGCAGCTGTACAACATCACCCACCTGCTGCAGACGCACTTTGGGCTGGTTCAGGGAGGGGATGGGGATTGGGGCAGCCTTGTCACTCCCCTGTCACAGCCTCTCTGCCCCCCAGCTGCTGAGGGAGCCTGCAGTCCTACCAACGGAAAAAAAAATGGATGCCGTTGGGTGGGATAACGTGGCCTGTAGTTACACAGCATTCTTCTGCCTGTTCACCCCCATGGATGCACACCTGGGCCGTCAGAAAATGCTCCCCCTCTTTCCCTCTCTGCAGAACAGCCCCTGAGGAATCACTGGTCAGGATAAGCCTGCAGAAGTTGCTGCCTGTTCAGAAGTGCTTCCAGACAAGAAAGAAAGCCTTATCTTGGAATTTAGGTCACAGAGAGAGATAAAAGCCGTGCTGCTTCCATGGCCGATCTCATGGCAGGCTCTGCATTTGAAGTCAGTGGCAGAAAAATCTCATTTGTTGAGATCATCAGAACTGCCGAAGGGATTTGGATTAATTTGAATGGGGAATTGGTAACTAAATCCCACTGGCAGCTTTCAGTCTCAGACTTCACATCCAGTTCACAAGCAAACTGTGGGCTAAGATGCAGTTGTACTTGCATGATGATGCAGCCTCTTCCTGCTGCAAACGGTAAATGCATTTGGACACAGAAAATCATGACCAGAATTTACAAACCAGAGATGGTGGGGCAGAAAGAAAACTGTCCCACTCTTTCCTCAGATTCTTGTCTTTTAAATGACAAAGATACCCATCAGCTGAAACCAAAGGTGAGGAAGCAGCAGCTCCACCAGCCTCTCTGGTGATCAGACCTGAGCAGTGCAGGAGCTGCTCAGGAACTCCTACAGCAGCCACAGCACAGAGAGCCTCGCCAACCCCAGGAGGGGCCTTCCTGTGCCCACACTGACAGCCAGCAACAGAGATGCTGATAAGAAACTAAAATATGAGCCAGTGCAGCATGATTACAGACAGGGATGCACCATGAATGGGGCTCTGTCAGCCAGGGATTGTAATGGGAGAGACAAGCGGGAGCAGATCGAAGGGCTGCTCACAAACAGGGAGATGCAGGAGGGGTATGAGCAAAGTTAGCAAAATCAGTTTCTGAAAAGGTCTTTAACTCTGAAGTTAAGATTAAAGCAGCTATTTTTGATTTGAGAAAAAAAGTCCAAATCTTAAAGCTCCAAGGAAAACTTAAAGCTCCCACCTTTTAAGGACATCAGACCTGAGCCCGAGGCAAAACCCAGCCTGCCTCAGATGAAAGCAGGGGCTTTGTGGATGGTGCTTCAGGCTTTTCACCTGCCCTGAAGTGCCTGCATTTGGGCCTAATTGCTCATTGAGGGCATATTTTAATTAACTTTGAGCCTTCCTAAGTGGAGGCTGATTCCATTTTTCATGGTGCAGAATGAAGTTAAACTGCATTTAGTGACTAAGCAGGAATCCCTTAGCTTTGAATGAAACCTTGACCATCATCAGCAATGTGATTAATGGCAAAGGGTTTTGTACTTTCCATCTGCAGCTGTAACCATGGGCAGAAGAGAGCTCTGACCTGATGGCTGAAAGCTTTTCTGCTTTTGTTTGAAGAGCCAGAGCTTTCAGGCACAGCTCTCTTCCTTGCTCACCAGGGCCCACGTGTGTTTATGTGGCTGGCACCACTTATGTGGGCCACAGTTGACAGCAGGGATGACCCCTGAAGCACCACACCATGGGCTTGTGGCCTTTCCCCATGCTCAGGGATTCTCAAGTATAATCTAATTTGCTTGACACGAGCTAGAGCTGATGCAAAATACATGTTGTGTAAATAGAGAGATATTGTTCCTGGTAATTGCAGCCTTCCTGGAATTAATGGTCCTGGAGGCAATGCTTCCTAGGACTGTTGCGAAGAGCTGTAGAAAAACCGGGCATTTTTAGAATACCAGCTTGTTGCTACATAAAGTTTGACCAAATGCCATTTAAATCAAAGGGAGCCTTTAAGTGCTTTGGAATGGGCTTGTAATGGGAATAATTTTCCGCTGCATTTAAAGCACAAATTTCTAATAGCAGCTGATGAGGAAAATCAAATTATTAGTTTATTTATTTGTGTGTATTAGCGTTGTATCAACTGTTTCTTGTTTTTGCTTTTAAATTAACCTAGCTGAAAGCCCATCAGCCTGCTGTGAGCTTAGCAAAAACTGTGAGTAAGCCACAAGGCTTTATCTGCCTGTGCCTCACACACCTGCAGTGGCTTTGTCCCTCGGGATCAGCAAATCCCTGCTCTGCAGAACGGGTGGTCACACATGGTGAGAGCAGAAGGAGCCAGCAGGGACACTGCCACATCTCATCTGGCAGCACGATGTGACATTTGCAAGTCAGCTGTGCTTAGCTGAATGTTTTGTTATTTTTTCCTGGATGGCAAGCATGTGGGAGAGAAAATGGTTTATACCAGAGGTGCTGGGCTGCTCTCTAAAACTCTCTGAAAGGAGGCTGTAGCCAGGCAGGGGCTGGTCTCTCCTCCCAGGTAACAAGTAGCAGGACCAGAGGAAATGGCCTCAAGTTGTGCCAGGAGAGGTTTAGATCAGATACTGGGAAAAATTTCTGGATGGGTTGTCAAGGCCTGGAACAGGCTGCCAAGAGAAAAGGTGGAATCACTGTCCCTGGAAGAGTTCAAAAACCAGGTAGATGAGGCACTTGAGAACATGGCTTAGCAGCGGGTTTGGCGGTGCTGCCCTGAAGTCAGTGACCTTAGGGGGCTCTTCCAACTTTCATTATTCTATTTTTTGTTTTTTATATCTTTCCAACTCACTCAATGAGCACTGGCTGAGCTACATTAGCTGAGCTGCAGAACAGGGAGATGCCACATCTCAAGTCTCCAGGCTCCAAAGCAATTACACAAGAAACACCAAATTTGCTCCAGATGTTCTTCACATTCCCCCTCAGGTCATGTTACAGAAACATCAAAAACTGGACAGAATAAATTGTGACATTGGCTCACAAATGCCCTTCATGGTTTAGCAGTGCAAGCCTCCCACCAGGCCCTGTGCAGCTGGGGGCTGTGTAAATGCACAGAGTGGCCATCCTTGACTTGCTCAGCCTACAAGCCACTCCAGCCTCATTAGTGGGGTGAGCTGGGAGCTTCAGACTGAGCTTCAGCTTTGTGATTTGCACAGAGCAAAGAACGTGCACATGGTCCTTGCTCACAGCAGAGCCAGCTGTGAAAAACAGTGAAAAATACAACTGCTTTTTAGGGGAAGCAAATAACAAGCACAGGCTGATCATGCCCAGTTTTGAATCCAGAAACATCCAGGTCCTACTCCAGAGCCCAGCTTAGGACAGATGGGTGTCTAACAACTGGCACTGTTTGCAGGTGAGAAGAGTTTGGTGGTACAAATATTGCAGGTGAGTTCCTGCTCCTGCCCAGAAGAGCTGCTAGGGATGGGCCAGAGAGGCTGCAGCTGGGACTCTGCTGCTGCTCCCAGCCTGGTTCACTCCCAGGACTTCCCAAAACATCACAACACCTGTTCCTTCAGGCACTACAAGGTGACACAAAGCACAGCCAAGCTGTGGTGACATTTGAGCTGCTTAGTCAATGTTCAGCTTTCCTTCAGGTGTGGTGGGGTGTGAGGCAAAGCCAGCCCTTGAGGGATGGTGACATCCCTGCCTCAGATGCCAGATTCTGTGTTGATCCTCTGTGCTGCCTCTGCTCAAACCTGGTTTGCTGGAACAAGAGCATGCAGACAGAAAACAAAACAGCCTCCTTGCTGTGCAGGGTCAGCTCCAGGAATTAATTACTGCAGGATGTCAACAAGATAAAATTCAGCAGGATTCAAGAGAGGATTAGACAGTCCTGTGATCAGGAACATTTGTGCAATGCTAACTGGGTCAAAGAAATACAAGAGAAATTAAGCGTTGTGCTTCCCTGAAGGGCTGAGCTGGTACCAGCTGGATTTAGAACAGATTCCTCCCCACCTCCCTTGCCCAGTCTTTTTATAGCAGCAAGCAAATAGCAGGATCTATTGCATAGTGTCTTCTCTTCCCTTAGAATAATAAAGCATTGCCTGCTCTAGGAAGTCCTCGAGACCAAAGTGACAACTGGTCCATGCTACAGCACTCAGTAAAACCCTCTCTTTGTCATTTAAAGGCAGAAAATGAAAGTTTCCTTTCTCTGCTGCCTCTAAGCTTCAGATCAACAACTTCTCAAGAAGGGAATGAACCACACAATAAACTGGCTGCAGATGAGCTGCTTGTGTCTCCATCCTGAAACCCTTTTCTAAACATAATTAACCAAATTAATTATAGAACTACAATAGTGTGAACCAGAAAAACATGTGGGGTAAATAGCTGAATCCAAAAGGCAGTAGTGGTATCATAGGGAAGTGTCAGGGGGATAATGAGAGTGATGGATTCTACCACCAAAGAGAGCAGAAGAGATTGGGTCTTGCAGCAAGGAAGAAAAGGAGCAAAACCCTCAGGATTTTGGAACAGAGTTTGCTCTCCAGGTTGGCAGACACTGCCCCAGGTGCTCCAAGGTGGGAGCTGCCATGGAGGTAGAAGGTAGAGGCTGGGGCACCCAGCATAACCTTTTCCAGGATTTTATTCTTCAGTAGGAAGATGCTGACAAACATCCATAGTCTCTGCACATTTTTCTGACACGTAAAAGTGCTCCTGGCACAATTGGCCAGAAGGCACAAGGCTCTGCATGTGACAGCAAGGGCAGTGCAGCTGCTCCCACTACAGCGCTTCACTTCATTAAATTTCACTGTCTTCAACAACAGGGTTCTGAGAGAAAAGTCTTGCTGAGGCTAATGCTGGCTACGGAAAATTACCTGGTGATCTCAGACAGGCAGCAGCAATCTTTGGATTCTGTGCCCAAAGATGAAGCCTCCTTCCTACAGTCCATTGCAAAGGATACAGGATAGAAAGGAAAACATGTCAGCCTTTAAATATCACCCCATTAGGCTTGGCAAAATTTGTGATGCCCATAGTATTCAAAATTTTCATAGTATCATAGAATGGTTTGGACCTTAAAGATCATTTTGTTCCAACTCCCTGCCATGGGCAGGGACACCTTCCACTAGACCAGATTGCTCCAAGGCCCATCCAGCCTGACCTTGAATATTTCCAAGGGTGGGGCAACCACAGCTTCACTGGGCAACCTGTGCCAGGGCCTCACAGGGAAGAACTTCTTCCTGATACCCAATCTAACCCTGCCCTCTGTCAGTTTGAAGCCACTCATTTTTGTATTTGCAGCCAAAACTGAAAAAGAAACAAACTCTCCCCAAACCGCCCCACCACATTTTGTTGCATCTAATACTAATTCTAGCAATTTAATTTCAAAAGGAAATAAAAAATGTTTTTATTCTTTCTCTTTTCCCTGTTCTTCCAGGAAGAGCAATGGCTGATATGGCCTGTCCCACTTTGTCAGACTCTGAGACCTGTAGGGCTGTGAGGTCCCAGCTATCAAACCAAACACTGTAATTTGCCTTTATTAGAATTCTTTCCTTTCTCACCAACAGTATCAAGCACCACATTTACATGGCGGTTTGTCACACAGGTTTGGGGTTTTTTTAGAAAAGTGTTTTTTGCTTGGACCACAATAAAACAATTGGACTCTTAGATTTTACTGCTCCTGGTACAAGCACTCACATCGTGACCCACACGAGCTCCCAAGGTCTCTCAGCTCCATTGTACTTCAACAGACAACAAAGACTTTTGTATCTTTCTGGATCAGGGCCTTTGCAGATATATTTAAGAAGTCATCGCACTCAGAACCTTGTACAGAGTGTTCCAGGCCAGCAGTAAAGTTCTTTTAAAATCACTGTGAAAACAAAGCACTGCACCACACGCGTTCCTTTTCCTGGGGACAGGAGGGAACCAACCCACCTGACAGACGGAAGGCACATTGCTCATCCTGCTGTGGAGAGGAACTCCAGGCAGGACAAGGCCATGGCTCTGTACCCTCCTCAGACCATTTGATCTGTCTGAATGCAGAGTAGTTTTACTCTTTCTAAAAGTCCCTCAGCTCATGGGATGAGATTCTCACCTGCAGGACAAGAGGGTGTAGAACCAATCCCAGAGTCCAGGCTGGGGACTGCAGGTGTGACCTGCTCCACCACTCAGACACCCAGGACCTTCAGCAAGTTGCTGGCTTTTGGGGTTATTTCTGCTTTCTCTAGAATGGGAATCATTCCTGCTTAGGGGAAGAAGATTTGTAAGATTAGCCAAACATATAAATAATAAAAAATTATATAGAAACAGATTTATCAGAGCCAGCAAAGAATCACAGAGGTAAAAGAGGAACGTATTGTGGTGCCAGGTGGTTCTTTATTCGTTTCACCAGTTCCTACAGGACATGAGTAATACAGGGACAAATGTAAGGGAAAGGCTGGCTGACTCCTGAGGATGATGTAACAAGTTGAAACTGCAGTTTTCACACCATCAAGCTGAAAGCTTAATTAAATTGTACAGCCATACCAGAGACTCGGCACTGGACCCAGCAAAAATGCAAGCTCAGTTCAGTGGAATGTGAATCCTGTGTTGGGTGCCACAGGTCAGACACTGCGGCGGGTTAGGACAGGTCTCGGGGAGGACAGCCTGTTCCACATGCACATGTGGTAACTTCATTTTTCTGTACTCCTGATTATGCTTTCTGATTATGTTTTCCCAGTGAAAGCCCAGTGGAGTCAATGGAAAAATTCCTGTTGGCTGTCTTGGAGACCCAAATTTCTACCTTTTGTTCATCTCCCTCCTCCCTCACTGGTCTGTGGATAAATGATTCCACCTGAGGGAGAAAATGTTACACAGGGTAATCCCAACCCTTCCTGTAGTCTCTTACCTCAGCTTACACCAGAAATACTCCTAGTTTACTACCTGCAAGCATTTGCAGGCACAGCCCCCACTAACACAGGGGTACAGCCTCTCAAAGGGCAGGTAGGGCACTAAAAACTTTCAGCAGCCTCACACACCAACTGAAAACACTGCAAAGGACATGAAAAATACAAAAATACATGAAGTCAGAAATTCTATCAAAGAGCAGTTGAATGGTAAGTGTGTTTGGTTTGATTTTCTCTCACTGGGCAATGCATGCAGACTTTTTACTGGGTGTAGTTGTTATTATTCACTGGAAAACTGTCCAGCCATTAACCCAGCACTGCCAAGCCCACCCTGCCCCAAGTGCCACAGCTACACATCTTTTAAACCCCTCCAGGGATGGCCACTTCGCCACTTCCCTGGGAAGCCTGTTCCAATGCTTGACAACCCTTTCCACGAATAAATTTTCTAGGGAAAACAGACCAACCCTGACCTGGCTACAGCCTCCTTCCAGACAGTTGTAGAGTGGGATGAGGTTTCCCCTGGAGCTGAGTTTTCAGAGGTATTAACCAAGACAAATATTCACTGTATGTCCATTGGTTCCCTTTGCACAGTAACCAGTAATTCCTATTTCTGAGACTGCAGCAGCTGTTCCACGGCTGGCAGCACACGCACCCCATGACCCACGTGAGTGCACAAGTGTAGCAAGAGCTTGGTTCCCAGCATCCCGCCACCCCGCTGGCCACGAAGCCCTCTCACAAGCCACTGGAGCCTGGCACGTTCCCAGAGCCCGGAAAACTGCAGAGAAAACAAACTAGAAAAAAAAAGGTGCAGCTTCATCAGCTGACTGATGTGTTACTTTAATGTCTGTGGTCACTAAAAGCCAGGAGGAGGATATGTATGTTTTTATTTTCTGTAGTGTGTGCTTTTTAAAAAGAAACATCTAGCATTTTTAAAATAAATCAGTACTGTCCACTGTTATACCAGGAAGATTTAACCAAAATATACTGTCTTATCTTTCAAAAACTGATAATCTGCGAGAACATTAGGCTTGTTTTGGAATAAGAAAATATTCAAGTGTACCAAAGATCCCTATAATTCGCTTAATTAGATGTACTGCTTTCCATACAGAGTAAGGGAACATTTAGAAAGCCAACAGTTACTGCCTTTGGGTCAGGAAGGGAGGATGAAAAGCAAGAAAATAACCAGAACACTCACCTTTAGTGAAATATGGCTTTTCCCAAAAGGTCACTCCATGTACCTGGCGTAGTCTTGTCCTTTCCACCTACCTTTTTCTGTTTCTCCTCCTTTCTTCTTTCTCTTTGGGCTCAATTCCACAGGTTTTAAGGTCCTTCTGCTTCACCAGTGCCAGTAGAACAGGCAAGCCACACAATCAACGGCTCAGATTTGGGAAATTCTCACCCTAGAAGGCCCAAATCCAACTTTTTCTATCACTGAAGATCCAGTGGACACGGGGTATGAAGGACCAGTAACCAGTCGGTCCAGAGAGACTGTGTAGTCAATTCTATTAAAATAGCTGCAGTTATTTTACTGCAAGTTAAGGAAAGGCAAGATTTCTTTGACCTGGCTGAGGACGACAGGACACAAGCTCAGCTCAGTCCTTTGCCTTTGAGGGTGAGATGCTGTTTTCTCTGTACATTCTCTGACAAGGACACTGGCCTCCCTGTTAATTTTGGCAGTTTCCCTACAAACAGCTCTCCCCATACTTACATGGCAGGTTTGCAGATACTATTTAAGAGCTTGTAAACTCCATTCTGGATCCATGTAACAACTGTACTCATCTGAAAACATAATGTTAAGTAGATTAATGCAGCAAGGGAAGGCCCTAGTGAACAATTTTGTCACTGAGGAATAAGTAGGTCCCTTTCATTCCCATCATGACAGCTGGATCTATAAATCCAGTATTAACTGGCATGGATGTTACCAAACTAACTGCTGCCACTAGAAAAGGTTCATCCCTGGGCCTGAATTTCCACAAATATTCTTAAGAATAATTCTACAAGCCACACTTAGTGCGTGGCACTGAAATAGGTTCAGGCCGTGTGCAGCTGAAGCCTGTGTTTCCCACACCATCTAGTGGCAATCCTGCAAATGTGATGGGAATTAACATCTCACCTACGAGACAAAACCAAAGAGAAAAATCATTGCTAGGCCTACAACGGACTCATCACACTGCTGGGGACTTAGAGCTGCATCAAGACAGCACATTTTAAACCTACAAAAAAGCTGAACATGCTGTGGTATTTAAGGGAACTCTGAACTAGATCATCTATTTCATAGCAAATAATTTCATAGCAGCACCAACGTAGTGAACATGGGCTCTGAGGAGGGCAGTGGTGCCAGGAGAGGTCTCAGGTGCTTTAGTTACACACACACACACACACACACACGTGCTCAGGTGTCTGAGGTTTGCTGCTGCCAGTGATGGGAACAGCACACCAGACGTGGTGAGGCTGCACCGTTACACAGACACTGAGACAGAGGCACCCGCAGAGAAGGAACCTGGTATGAAAATACACCAATGCCAAGAGTTTGCTGAATCTCATTCCTGAAAAAGAAGATGGAAAAAGCCTTCACTTTGTTCCCCTCCCACAGTAAATTAATGGAGTATTTTAATCCCTTCCTGCTGTCAGATCCCAAATCTGCTTTGTGCTTCTGGAGCAGGAAGGGGAAGGAAGGAGTGGGGTCTACAGGAGCGAGACAGAAATGCCACTGCACAACTGACCTTACAGACTGAGCTCCAAGGTCAGAGGATGGCCAGCTATGAAGACAAGGGGTTGAGCTCTGAGTAAGTTTGGACAGGGTTCTCCACAAGCTCTGGAGGCATTATTGATCATGCCTTCACTCTGCAATCCAAACCCAACTGACTCAAGCAGACTTATGGTGTGCAGGTCTAGAAAGTAACAGGAAGTACACCAAGATCTTTCTGGGATTGTCAAGTTCCTTCTGCTTCCATTACACCCTTGACACATTTCACTCACTTTGGCTGTATATGTAACTCTTGAGGAAGAGCTTTAGGAATCAAGTTAAAATATGAATTAGACTTCAAGAAGGTTTGAAACAGATACTGGATTTATTGGTCAGCTATGAGTAGGAAAATACATTGGTAAAGAAAAAGAAGACCCTGTATATAAATATAATACTAACTAGTTAAAATTTGACCAAGAAGAAAGTTCCACTGAAGAGAACAGTAAAAGCCCTTGTTTACCATCAGACCATATTCAGTTTCCCATTTATCTTATTGAAGAGCTGCCTATAGACAAATGCAACATTCTTTGAGCTTAGTGCAGATAATGTGCTGGTTTTTGTTACATGAATGGTAAACAAGAGTTAGTCCAGTGCATTACACATTATACAGAAGTACTGTGAATAAAGACTAAGATATTCTATTTTAGACACTACTTAAACATACCAAGACACTTAAGTGTTACAAATTTATGCAACCAAAAGAAAAGAATAGCAGTTAACATACTAAAAAATACTGTGTCCGGCTGGATGAGAAAGGCTTTGCTACTGAAGCGGTTAACTGAACTTTTCAAAGTTTTACAGTGTAATTAGTTCTCTTTTTCCCCCTCCCCCACAATGGTGTAGCAATTATTTTGTCTTTCATACAGGTTTTGCGTGGTTGAAAAAGCAAAGCATAAGTTATTTTCTAAGACTGCTCTAAAAAAAAACCAACCTTGAGAGATTTGCTGAAGTTACATCAAAGATGCACACAATGTTCTTAAAATCAGTTCAGTCAAATGCTAGCCAAATTTACCTTGAATTTAAAGCTGCTAAAAGGACAAAATAATTACAACACACACCAATTTATATGCTCTTCCCCCCCCTACTTGTGTCATGTTAAAAGCAGTAACTTGTGGTGTTAGTCTTGCATTCTAAACAATTGTTTTAGTTAAAGGTGTAGTTCAATTTACACTTTCACACCCAGAATTCTTGGTAAATGTAAATAAAACTAGAAAAGGTATGGCAGAGTGTACTTTAAGTGGAAAAAAGCCTGGTCTTACCTAAATAAATCCTTTCAACCCCAAGGATGTTCTGTGACTTTTGCTTTATGTGCTTTTACAACAAGAACACTGAAGGTACATTATGGCAACACCCAAAACCACCTTGAATAAAAATATTGCAAATAACCATTTCATGTTAAAAACTATGAAGCAAACATTTTGATTTTGTGAAGACATGGTTTATTGCCTTATTCTATGTTATAGCTGGAAATTGAGACTTTTGAGTTAGATTTGTTTGACACAAGAATGTATTTTCTTTGAAAGATTGTTTGACAAAGTTTATCTCAGCTCTGTTTTGGTGCCATCTGGTCTTTCCCTATTTTCAAAACATTTCTCCTTCCTTCCTTCAGCCCGTGAGTCACAGCTGCAGTCCAGGTAAAACCCAGTGAAGTCAAAGGAGTGTCTTCAATGGATTCAGAGGGTTTTCAAACAGGACCTGATGGACTACTACAAAAGCTGGAGGAAATGGTTGTTCAAATGGACCCTTAGACCATAAGGTGACTAAGCAAGAACAGTTGTGTCTCCAAAAGCACAAGGGGCCGTATTTTCACATGCTGTCATAAATTCAAATGTTTTTTAAGACTAAGCAATAGAGGAGAACACATACTGGATAAAGCTCAAACCTTTAGAATCTAACAAGTGCACTCAAGCTCCAGCATCTATTAAAGTAAATTATCCCCCTCTAAAAAAATACAAAATGAGTAAGTGCTTCCCTTCCCCTTCTGTAAAGCTTTCTGGACTCCTTACACAATCCAGATATCAGAAAAGAAAAATAGTTTGCTTAGTCTGACAAGCTAAATTGGCTCATCATTACTGGAAATTGTCATGATGTACATTACCAAGACATCATTAAGGAAACATGAGTAAAACACCTTTTATTCACACTTTACAAAAAAACCCCAAAAAACAAACAGAAAAAAAATAACACTACGCATTAAATCTACTACAGCAATACTACCAGCATTTCAATGTACTGATTATAAACTGGACATGTTTGGTGTTTTTTACAACTAAAACCAAAACAAGATAACCCCAAGAGATCAGGTCCCAGACAAGGATTCAAGATCAAAATTCCTCATATTGAAATTTTAAAATTGTACATTTCACACATCCGAACTGCTTGTAATTTTTACTTTGAGCTTAAAACAGAACGGTTTGAGCACACTTGTGTGCTGACTACTTTTCAATAAAATTTTGAATCATTATTACCAATTCACTCTCTTATATATAAAAAATTCACAATATTTAGAAAGTTTTCTCTTAATGCTCAGTGTCCTTTTGCTTCCCTGCCCGCAGCTGAAACAAAAGCTGTTTAAGACCAAGCTCTATCTCCATTATTAATTTATTTTTTTTTTTACATTTGATTATTCAAGTTGTATTAGTTTAAGGAGATGATGAATTCCCCTTTTTAGGATACAAATAGACAAGTTAAACTTGTAAGCTGTTATATACTTGGCTTCATGACACAAATGGCACTGAGGGTACACTTTCACTTCGGTCTTGCTTGACACTTTAAAATAAGACTTGGTCACTTTAAAATATGATCTGAAGAATTGTCTTTGGGACCTGTATTGAAAATGCATTTATTTTACACTGCTTCATTAATAGAAAATGTAGGGCTAGGTTTTTATCTTCAAGGAATTATACTTTCAGAAACTGAGGAACACACAAACGAAAGAGAATCCACATGATAGTAACTCTTAGTGGGAAAAACGGCACTGTGCAATGACACTGAAAGAAGCAGTGCATGGGCATTAGAAGCTAGAAACTGTGTACCCATAACCTGAACATGTTCCGAAGTGTGATATTCAATGCTTCACAAAGGAAAAAAAGATGCCACAGCTTATACAAAAGTATCTTCATAAAATTTTCACAAGTGTTAACATTATTTAAAAAAATAAAAGAGGATGCACAGGATCTCTCTGCATGCACAGGCAGTGCTAGTTGAGAACAAATTTAAGCAGGCACAGTGGAGATAGGACAAATATTTAAAACAGAAATGAAGAAGCTGTACACAAGTATCCCTAGATTTTACTTCAAAGGTTAGAGATGAGAAAATGTCTGAGTGTATACACATCAGCAATAATGTTTAATCCATACAGGTCTACTTATACTCACTGCTCAGCTTATCTGTTCTGTGAGAACTCTATGCCTCTTTCTTTTTTTTTATCAGAAATAGAATGTATTTAGTTATCTCTGTAAGATACTAAGATTTTATAGGTTTGGATTTTGAAAGCAACGTTCTCAATTGAACTTAAAAAGTAGTATAAAAGGGCTAACGAAACCCTAACAGTGCAAATCATTAGCAGAGAAAACCTGTGACAACCTCTTTTACACGCTGGCCTTTATAACACATGAAAACAGATAAAAATTTAGCCTTAGTTTACAATACAATCATTTTCCAAATCTGATTTTTCTTTTTTTTTTTTTAAAGTACAAAATCTCATAAATCAGGTTTTCTGTTGTTCATATACAATCAATAAAGGCTAAATTCAAATTCTATATTTTACAAACAAGTCTGAAAAAGGAGGGAGTGAAGTACGGAGAATGTTCTGTGGATGTTCCTACTGGCCTCAAAAAAGTAGTGCTACAGATAACTGTGCAAAGAGAATACACTGTATAACAATTCCCTATTTCAAGGCATGAAAATGTCACGTTGGAGAAAAGAAACAGGAAGGTTAATTGTAACGTATTAAAGAAAGGTGCAAATGCACCAGTCGCTGTGGAACAGTATACAAAGTATGTTGGGCTCAGAATTGTGTCTGTTGATAGCACCTGGCTTTTACTATGTCTTTAGCAAATAATTAGATTTAAGATTAAGATTATTAAGAAAAAAAATCCCTGTTGGCCATACCTCACTCCTCTATATTCAGATTTTACAATTGTACAAGTTAGATTGAGGTTGCCCTCTAAAATGTATTTGACTACCTCCTGCCAGGGAGATGGATTCCATTTACAGGAGGCAGGAAAGGCAGCAAAAGCTCCAGTTGTGCAAAAAGTGAGAAGTGGTCAGAAGGGATGAGTGGATGTGGACAACCACTTATATTGTTCTCTATTAACCAATGATGATCCAAAGGTCCAAGAATGCCAAGTATGTTTAGCTGAGGTTTAGAGTAGAAGATGTAATCAATAATACCCTAAAACAAGAGAGGAAAAAAGATCATTGTTAGTACTTTACTCTTGTCCAAGTTATTCTTCCAAACAAGAGGTGAGCTCAGTGTTACGAGTAATGAAATATCCCATTCCTTCTCTACAGCACATCATCAATTTAGGAGATTTCTTCTTCCTATATCCCATGGGATGCTCAGTATAGATTAGGAAAACAAAAGAAAAGGCCGCCTTTTATCACTTCTGCTATGCTTCTGTGGGTTTCAATTTCCAACCTCCTACAGAGCTTCAAATCACATTTAGCTGATTTTAATGAAGAAAAAAACCATCTTTTTTTTCCCCTGGGCAATAAAAAACAGTTTTCCAGAAGCACCATGGATTATTTCCTTGCAGTTGACACCGTAAGTGCCCCTGTCATTTAGCTTGGAGTATTAAAACACAAACTCTTACTGTATACAGGGAAGATTAAGAGCATCCCAACTCTTGCAAAGCTATTGTAAGTTACTAAAAAGAGTAAGATGGTTTCTAGGAGACTGAAGTGTTGGGCATTCTAGTTTGCTACGTTTTAAGTATAAACTTGGTGAACTTAGCTGCACAGATTAACTTAGATAACAACTTCATAGAGCAAATCACATTAGTTACACTTGAAAATGGAAAACTTTTCCAAAATACAAGCAAGTCCTTACCTTGAAGTCAAACGTGTAATTTGTATAAGGCATTAGACCATTCTCATAGGCACTCTTCAACTTGAAACCATGTGTAATTCTTCCATTTGTTGTCCCATTTTTTCCATTACAGCTGAAGTTAGTAAGACTTTCATTGTATCTCAGTTCCTTAAAATCTTTGTGGTTTGTTTCCACTCCACCAGTGCTCAAGTACTCAACAACACCTATGAGGAGACACATTACAAACAAGAAGGTGTTAACAAGCATTCAGCAAGTAAGTGTGTGCAGGTACTTGAAGTCAGACTTGCAACTTTAGGCTTTATATAAGCAAAACCTTAACAAAACACAGTACAATCAAGAGTAGTTATTTTAAAATAATACTGCAGGGCAATGTATATGCACATGAAGAGCAAATGTCACCTAGAACAAAGAGACATGCTTTGATTAGAAAAAATGAGAAGGTTAATAAGGAATAGATTGGGAAGGGGAAGATGAAAAAAAAATCAGAAGTAAAATTCTATCAATGCTAATTATTGGCTGCCTCTTCTTCCTTTTATGCTCAGGTCTGCCACTCAGTGTTCTTCAGCTGAAGCGTTGCAAAAAAGCCAACTTCTGAAACGCTGCTTCAAAAGAAGTTAACTTTAAAGAGGCTGCAAAGCCAAACTGATTAGATTTGTGTCATAGGAAACTATGATTGTCCCTCCATTTCAGAAGAGCTGTGTTAAAGTTCTGGAAGGTAGAAGAAGCAGTTAGTTGTTCTGAAGACACAACCAGACACATGAACTGGTCATTGCAATCACCACTAGTGACACTGGCCTTCCTGGGATCAAAAAGAATCACATTCCTATTACTGCTGAGCAGTAACTGCTCCTTAAAACCCTAACAGATGTTAAGATCTTCTGGCCAAGATGAAGCCAGGAGGAAGGGGACCAGGAATGGAGATCATTATATTGAACAACCAGCAGTAAGAAGGAAGGATGGCTCTTAAGTACAGCACTTCAGCTGGGTACCAAGGTGGCAGTCACTGAATGTGTTCTATTCTTGCACTTTGTAAGGTTGCCACCAAGTCAAGAAACAAAGTTCCATGTTAGTAAAGACCTCTGAAAAGTCCCTTTCTGAAGGGGATGTATTGAATTTTAGAAGTTCTGAAACATTACTGAAAATTATTGTATGGTAGCAAATTTAAGGGTAAAAAATTATATTTTTGCGCTTAAAATTAAGAAAACCCAATTATCAGCAACAAACTCAAGTTTTCAGTTATTTTTGGAAGATATTTAAAAATACAGGACCAAAGTGGAAAAAAAGTCACAGTGCAAATGCTTCTGAAAGACCAGACACAGCTATACTACAGCACAGGCAATAAGGTCACTCCCAAATGAAACAGTTCTACTTTCTCTCTCCTCCTTCTCTTCCCTTAGTACCTCTAGAGCTTGTATTATCAAACAATGCATTCTCCAAGTTGAAAAATTTAAACTGTTACACACTTGAAACAGTCTAAAGAATAAGAAATAGAACTCTTACCAGAGTCTGGTAGAGAATTGAGATCTGCACACAGTACAAGTGGAATGGTTCCAAGTTCTCCCGAAACACCAGGTTTGAGACTACGAGAAGCTTTATCAATAATGTTCTTTACCTCGGACAGGAACATCATAGTCTGAACCAGCTTCACATCAGAATAATCTGGGTCCCAATGCATATGTGCATTAGCTACAAGAACTAGCTGCTTTTCCATCCCAAGATGTGGCTTTCCAGCTAAAATTTAAAACCAGTTGTTTATTTAAAATCAGTCAGGAACAGAAAACACTATTACAGAAATTTAAGCGAAATGTTTGAGGGGACAAAAAAATAAAGTATCAGTATGACTTCAAGAGGGTTAATACCACTTGAATGAAGAGGGTCAGATAACTCCTCTTACATTTAACAAGTGTTTTAGTTGATATAAAGCATTAGGAATGGTATTTCACATTCAAGACCATTAACAGACTATCTTGTTACATATAATGCTTTTGTATTAGCTGAAAATTAACATAAATAACAGATAATCCTAATTACAGGCAAATAGTGTTGTTCTAAAAAATTACAGCAGCTTTCCTCAGGCTATGATAGCAAACAGGCTCTGTTCATATCTTATTAGGCAGCGAGCTCTGAATTCTAAGTTATCCACACTCTAAGTTACCTCTCTTGCTAGAAGTGTTTCTTGAAAGGCTTGTTTGCTACAATCTGAATTAATAAAATATCATTTGGATAAATATTAACACAGGTTGAGTAGGTTCCCAACTGTGATACTTATAAAGCCAATTTACATTTCCTAAATTAGGAATGACAGGGCAGAACAAACAGGTTGTATAACCATGACAGTAAAGAAAATAAGTTAAAATTATGCAGGTACATGATCCAGAAAAACACAACTAATACCACCTGATTCTTTGATACTTGTACATAACATTAAGAAAAAAAACCCAAAACCAAACAACAAAATCACTCAAACTCAAGTCTTTATATCTTTCTTTTTCCTTAAGAAATACAAGTGGGGAAAAAACAAAACCCACTTCAGCATTTAAGCAATATGATTTTTCCCCAAAATTCTCTTTTGAAATAAATGTCTGAACATACAATCGACAAAGCCAAATTCACCTGTAGAACGTAGTTTCTCTTGTTAACTATGACAAAAAGTTTTTTTTTTCATTTACAAGATACCATCTATTAAAAAAAATGAAATGGGACTTACATGACATTTCTATCAATTCCTTTCGCAGTTCTAACAGAACAGCAACTCCAATGTTATCTTTTGTCATAACTCTGTTCAGCATAGCCTCTGAACCTTCTGAGTTTGCCATTGCTAGTTGATTGAACTCAACAGTATGCTTTTGAACCAAAGTAAATCTGAAAGAAAAACATCATATATACGTTTTTTCAGCAGCCAGATACAGTAGGAAATGTTATCGGTAATTGTCCTTTTAATTAAAGCTCAAACACATTAGTGACATTAAAATCTCAGCCAGTCAAATCATTTCATAAAATCCTAAACTGAAATCAAGGGACACAGTTTTCCCAACAATTTTCATGTAGTTTATAGCACCTTAGTCACAATTAAAACATTCCATTGAGAGAGAGTGGCATTTTAGAAAAGTCATGCTTGTTTCTAGCTCTGCATTTTTTCCTAGTTCAAATATGCAGATTTAACAGAGAGGAACTAAATAATTTGCCAAACCACTAGGTATCAAACCTGGCATCTACATTTACTTGAGGATACAAAGGATGGAAGCAGGAGGGGACATTATTACCACGACATCCAAAGTTGTACCAGTGCAATATGACACAACCAGTAAGTGCTGCAGCTCTTACATGAATAGGGGTTTTTTACACAAGTGTGCAGTGATACCTTGCTGTTTGCTTTACCAAAGGCTAATGTATCAAAAAGTCAATGTCATCTGAGGCCTTATTCCAACAATTTGGGGGATTATAAATTCCTTTACTCAAAAACAGAAAAAAATGGCAAGAAAATATGCTTCATTTTTCATTATTTCCTTCATTTTCTATTATTACCACCTAATGGTTGAGACACACACACTCAAGAAGTGAAGTATAATTCAGTGAACTCCCAACCAGCACTGCTCAAACAGAATGAAATCTCATTCAACTTAAACAAAACTTCAAGGTTAAATTTTTTATTGCTAGTTCCACACAGAATGATCTCTCCTGTACAAACCACTCCTTCCAGGGGTAGGAATGCTCTGTATGAAACCCTGCCTGGCTACAACAGGGCAGTTAAAGTCAAACTGTTTGAGCTATAGACCGACCTTAGAAATGATGTAAAAGACAGCAAGAGGCAACAGAAGGTTTAGCAAACCACATCACTTACTTTTCTGTTTTGAAAAATATTGCACAACCATCAACATGTTTTCTTTCCTGTTCTGACATTGTCCTAGCTCTAGATTTTGGACTGAAGAATCCATTATAGCCACGTTCTTTCAATTCTACCAGGAAAAAACTGTAGTACTGCTCCGTTTCGACCTCCTGTAAAGTTAAGGCAGCACAGCATGAACGTACTATTAGCAAAATACAGAAGACAGATATTATTTAGACTCTTCAGAAGTGTAAATCACTTTCAAATTAGATTTAAGGGGAAAAAAAATCTAAGAATTAAGTACATCAGAGAATGCAAATTCAAGAGCAGTATCCCTATTTTAAGAAAATATAAATGAATTTCTGTAATCCCTGGAGTTATGATTATCTCAAGCCTCTTATTTGAAAATGTGTCAATTACAGCCCCACATACACACACAGGCACAAAGACACCCCCACGAACATTGCTTTGATCAGGGGCTGCTGGTTCCCATTCCAACTGCGGGGGCTGAGAGCCTTCTTTTGATGTCAAGCAACAAATAATGTTCTAAACATCACTTCTTTTTTCTTTTGTTTGCAGAAGGTTTTGAAAACAGACCGTTTACTATAAATACACTTAATGCGAAGAAACCAGCACATGGGAATAGAAAAGAAATAATGGTGTATTTTTTACCTGCAGACTTATGATGTCAGCATTGCAGCTCAGTATTTCCTGCATAATGGCTTTTTTTCTGTATTCCCAGTTCAAGGCCCAGGATGGACAATAGCCATACAGCTGCCGGGTGGCGTATTTGTCACACAGGACGTTGTAACACATGACAGAGAACAAGGCTGCAGAACAATAATTTTACTTTCACACTGATAATTGTACATTTTTTTTAATCTATGTTCTTGACTTTTGTCTTCTGTGAATTTATCAATTCACGCTTCATTTGTTTCAACCAAAACACAGCATGCGTATCTGTGCTAAAAAAATTTGTTAGTTCTTCTAGGGAGACAAATTACATGTTTGGACTTCTGGCAGCTGTCTTCTAGCATTTAATTAGGAAACAAACACCCCCCTTTATATGGTTAATGCAGTAAAGAGCAGACAAATGTGTTTTATGCTAAGTGGTGCTGTACTGTGAAAAGCCCAAAACAAAGTAAGTGTATTTGAACACTTCTATTTGCCAGCTACACAAAGGTCTGCAAGTCTACAATTAGATTCTTTAAAATCTACCTTAATTATTGCCACCACAAACTGTAACAGATCCATAAGGAGGGTAACGATTCTTTCACACAAAGAAGAAGTGTAGGCAAATTAACCCCCCAAATATTTCCACCTCAAAAACCCATTCAGGCGTAGGACAAGAAATATCTCCTCTCTGTATTAATTTGAAACAGGAGTAATAATGAGACAGTCTGGGGCAACTTGACAGGTAATCCAGCAGCACGGATTTGGGGGGCTGTTCTGTTGGGTTTTTGGGTTTGTTTGTTTTTAAAAAGCACCTAAAGAATTTGTAGTACAACTGTGAGATACTTGGAAGCTCTTCTCAGACGCAGAAAAAGAAACAAAACCACTGTTTGAAGACAGAGAAAACTGAGGAAAAGAATCTTGGGCTGGTTGGGGTCAAAGTCCAGCATTTTGAAAACAAATAAATAGATGACAGGAAAATAGAAGCTGCATTAACATCATGATCTTTGAAGCAATCACCTTAATTACAGGAGAAAGTAATGTACATCAGTACTTAAAGACAGGACGCCGCAATAATTGAGAAATACGCTAAGATTTTTGGTGTGCAGGTAAATAGAAAAGGCTGTATTTTAGACAATTTATGTGGGAAAAAAATTAGTAAAGAATTAAACATGACCTGAATCCCAACAGCAAGAAAAAATGCTGAATCAAGAATGATACCCTAGTTACTTAAAACAATTCTACATTTTTTGAAAATCATGCTCAAATGCTTCCATTTTTTTATTCTTCAACAAATGTTAAATTAAGCCTGTTATAATTCCACTGTTTAACTAATTGTGGACAACAGTTTCAATTCCTGTGAGGGGGATGTTAATTAAAAATAAATTACTTTAGAGTAAAAGACGGGTAAATCTGGAACAGGTGTTCCAATTGGGATAGAATGACTTCAGCTGGCTGGTCAGCACTGCAGAGATGATTGGTTAATTTAAGCATTAACTTTTTTTCCCAGTAAAGATCAACAGCTTTTATTAAAAGGAAAATAGGAGACATGAGAAATCCTTGAAGTGTTACAGTACCTGTTGGTCTTGTACGGTCTGGTTCTTGCAACATAATCCAAGATCTCGGAGGTGGCTGTTCTGTCGAAACTATGGGAACATTTTAAAATAGAGATACAAGTGATAATCACATTTATTTTACACAGCAGAGATAAATGTTTTAAGAATGAGCACTTACTTCTTTTTGCAGTACCTGCCAAATTATCAAGCAAATAGTTCAGTAGCCTTCGTGTCCCATCTGGTTCCTGATACAGGTTCAGAATATCCTGTGTAAGTGGGTTTCCTACAAACCAATTCACAGGAATATTGAATAAAATACACAGAATTATTACAGACTTGCATATCAGTGTTGAAAGCTGACATCTTGGAGACAAGATCTACTATGAACTACTCTGGGGTTTCAGATCTGAGGTCTTCAATCCCACAAAACCCTGGATGTGTGGACAGCCCTAGAGAAGTTTAACATTCCCTGCTGATTCTGCCTTGGGACTGAGCACCCCAAAGGTGGTCCTTGGACTAAGAGCAGTGAAGAACTTGTGTGGTACAACAGGCAGAGCTGATGAGCACAAACACAGGCGCCACCTCTGCTTGGTGTGAAACATCCACCAGTGGTTGATCTGACAGATCTCAGCTGAGACTGCCATCTGCCAAACATAGGCACATTGCAGAAGTTGTCATGGACAGCACACACTGCAACTGCCCAGTTTTAAGGGGGAGATAAACAAGACTTTTGAGACTTAATAGTGTTTAGAGGTATTACATCTCTCAGTGCTTCTGATTTTGTGACTCAAAATTCCCCAAGGTCAGCAATTTTATAGCTAGAAACCATGCAGTTCAGAGGAAAAAAAATGGGAAAAGACTTAAATTGCTGCTTGCATAAACAGCACAGTACCCTGCAGCTGTACAAAGCATGTTCCCTTTCTGGCTGGAGATGTACCACAGTTAACCACAGACTGTTTCTTAGTTAAAGCAGAACTCCATTCAACCCCAATGCAAGCAACAGAAAGCTTCTGCTCACACTGCAGAAAAAAAGAGCAAACCTCTTTCTATGGGCACTGCTCTGCCAAACCTGTTATTTTTCTAAATAATCCCTAAGTAACAGTGTTTATAAATGTGGAGTGAGCAGCTACATCTGGGACTGCTAATCAGTAACATTTTATGAACTAGCATACTACAGCCATTACAGCTCAGCAGCAGTACCACGAAACAAGCACAGATACCAAGAAAAAAGCAGCAATACCTTTCAGACCCAAAGTCTGTAACTGGAACAGTTTTCCCAGCTCAAAAGGTAAAACTCGTAACAGGTTGTTATTTAAATGTAGTTCCCTGTAGACAGAGCAAGAATCATATGGGGCTGAAAACAGAGCAACATTTATCTGCAGCAGTAAAAGAACTGAACTAAAAGAGAATCAATATAGTAGCAAACCACAATATTGAAAAATTTAGAGACTAAACAGCAATGGTTAGGGAAATCCTGCTGTACTCAGACACACATACTCAGACAAAACACATTATGCTGTAGTAGAGAGGAAAGGAGCTGTTTGGAGAGTTTATCTTAAACAGTCAGACATTTTGTGAAGATTAGCAATAATTAAACACTTTAATATCTACAAGGGATGATGCAGTAACAGCTCAGACAAACCAGACCATGAAACAGGTCAGCTGCGATTAAGAAATAAAGGGAAATTATATCCCTGAAACCAAATTAAAAAATCCAGGATCATGGCAGTATGATTAAAACTATGGTATTACCATGCAGTAGTCATTTAGCACAGTAATTTTCAATTGGTTTGGGTGGTTTTCTTTTCATAATTTCAGTGGTAAGACAAAATATGCACCTTGTAACTCACAAAACCAATATACAGACAGGAACAGAATTCATGTCCTGAATTCTGATATCCCAACAAACTGGGCAGACAAAATAGACTTGTTAGGAGCTTTTCACTTTCAAAAATGCATTCCCACTAAGCAGGGAAGACTTTCATAGAATCAATCAGTATAAAGTTGCTGCTCCAAAGTGTTTACAACTTGGTGCCTAGAGACTTGATGAGTATTTTTGGGCAACAAAAAGAAAAAAAAAAAAAAAAAGGAAAAAAAAGGAAACCTGTAGGGCAAGATTTAATTTAACTCTTTTTGATTTCTACAGAACAGCATTTGAGAGTTTCAATGTTTTTCCTGTCAAAAGCAGCCCAGAACTGACCCCAGGATTTGAGGCGTGGAGTCAGCAGTGCCCAGCACAGGGGAACTGCTGTGGTCTGGGACTGCCCTGGTCCTGGTGCTGCACTATTGCTGATCCAGGCCAGGTGCCATCAGCCTTCTCAGCCATCTGGGCACACCTGGTTTATGTTCAGCTGCTGCTGACCACCCCCACCAGGTCCTCTTCTACCAGGCAGCTTCCCAGACAGTGTTCCCCAAAACTGGAGCACTGCTGGGTTGTGACCTAAGCGCAGGACCCAGCACTCCACCTGATTAAACCTCACACCACCGGCCTTGGCCCATGGATCCAGCCTCCCCAGATCCCTCTGTGGAGCCTTCCTGCCCCGCAGCAGATCCACCCTTCCTCCCAGCTCTGTGTCATCTGCAAATGTCCTGGGGGTGCATTCAAGTTCTTTCAGGCGTATCAAGAGAATCTGTTTTGCAGCTGAGCTTTCCAAGATAACATGTTACAGTGTTTATTTTTTCCTCCTTTTTCTGCAAAGATAGAAATCCTACTGCTCTGACATCTTTTTTCAACTACTTGCAGTAAAAAGGGAGATGAAAGGAGTCTTGTGTGAGCTCTACAGTACAGACCAAACCCAGAGCTCCAGATGTGGGAGCTGGGAGAGCTGTTATCAGTTCTCAGTGTTGAGAGCACAAATGATTTCTGTGGCTTGGGATATCAGCAGTGCCCAGGGTTGAATTACCGTTAGTTTGAACAACTTCCCAGAATCCAGGGCAAGTGTCTGCAGCGAGAGCCAGCCTGAAACACAAAACCCCAGCCAAGCTGGGACCTGCAATGTGCTATCACATAGGATGTGCTTATGGGTTTTTCTTCACTTTCACCACAGTGAAAAAAACCCATGGAGCAGCTGCAATTACTGAGGAGCACAGTGGTTTCATGCACAGCTTTTCACATCTCCAGATCTGGGCTCAAGTGCTGTGTTTTGGTCATAAATAGAAAACTTACGTGATCCTAGACCTTAGCTACACATTTCACATTTACAAGATTTAGCCTTCTCTGCTCAGAAGAAACTTAGGACTTGCAGGAGCTGAAGCTTCACAGAATCAGCCAGAATAAGTCAGGGGAAGTGTTGGGAAGAAGGCATAATGACTTGACATTACTGATGACTCTGCACTGCTAAGCCATCTCCATGTCACAAGTGTTACATTTACAAAAGTGTTTAAAAAAAAAAAGACTGAAAGGAGGCTAATGAAGTGCAAAGATGAATTTGAGAATATTCCAGTAAATTTAGGGTTGCTAGCTCACAATATCCAAGGAGTTGGATAAAGAAGGGAAGAAACCTGTTGCTAATAACTGCTTTTAATTGAAATAGTAATGCAAAGAACTAGAGCTTAGAACAAACTCCTCTCCAGCTGAAAGCAACTATACAACATGCTACAAAACAGAGCTGCCAATTATGCTTCAAAAAGCAAGGTCCCTTTGCTCAGCCTCCAAGGTTGAGACTTGAACTGCTCTGGAATTCGAGCTTTTAGTACCAATTTAATCAGCTAGTTTAATCCTCTCCAACAGAGCAGACTTTTCTAAAGGGGAAGAAAATGCAATGACAGATATTTCTATGTGCAAACTTGCTTTGCTTCCAGCTTCATGAAAGCTGTGCTGGCAGTCCACTTCTCTGTCATTGTCTTTACTTCTAATTAACCTTCTCTTTACTTTCAGATTCTGTATTTTCTGGATTTGAGAAAGCTGTTCATAAATATCTTCAAAATTAATAGCAATGAAGGCAGTTACTGGCAACTGTCTAATAAACCTAAGATAAGGCTCTTCCTTTGGGTCAAGGGCAAAAGACTATTGCCTGTAAATATTTAGTCTTATACAAATTATTTATTTATTTATGTAACAGTGTTTTTACAAAGTGAAATGCTGCAGCCTTAAGTATAATCTAAATAGGCATCATGATTCATATTTTACTTCCAAAAGGAGTTTTCATTCCATGCTAACTTTGTACATATTGGCATTGAAAAACTGAAGGAAAAAAACCCCACAAAAAGCTGTGATTAAAACATTTTTTTTCTCCTCCCCAGTTTGCACAGGAATGCAGTTACATCACAGCAAAGGTGGGGAGGAGATGACACTAGGTATGTTGCAATTGTTATACAATAAACAGAAGAAGAACTATTGTTAAGAATAATTACTAAATATGAATAAAGAGGAAAACATTGCAGTTAACACGATTACAAATGCTTCATCTGACCTTTTTCCTACCTTACTATGAGTTAAAAGCAATTTTTTTTGGTGCTTCATTTACTCATTGAGAAAAACACCACATAAAAGATTCGTAAATGAACCTGGAAAGAGATGCCTGAGAGGAAACCTGACTTGGAAAAATATAAAATGGGTGATTACCATCAAACCAAGCACTTCTGAGGCTCATCCTGTGCTGTCATACATCAGAACAGGTGATCACAGAAAAGCCAGTATTGCTATAGCTGCACAGCCCGCAGCAAGTATTCAGGGAGGCAGATAAGAAGGGAGGAAAGGGGAATTCACTTATGCTGAAATTTGAACTGTTGCTACAAATATAATAATTTTAATAAACAATTTCAACTCCTGTTAGGATTTACATACCTGAGTGACACCATGTTTCCGAGCTCTGCTGGTAAACTGCGGATTTTATTAGAGGACAAATCCAGATATACCAGATTGTGAAGCTTGGCAATGTCTGAAGGAATACGGGATAAGGAATTGTCACTGAGATGCAAAGCTGTCAAATGGGTCAGTGTCCACAACGATGAACTTAAGCTTCTCACTTTCCCTGTGGATGAAAACAGAACACTTAAAATATATAAATAATATTAATAAATACATAAATTATTAAAATATCTAAATTTGGCAACAATAGGACATTTTTCAAGTATGTGAGGGGCCAGGGAACTTAAGGGGGAGTTTTGCTTGTGGGTTTTATTATTGTTATTTCATTAAATGAAAATTCCATTAATCGCTGATTCTATAGATGAAAAATTAGTCTTTGTGTGAGAGAATGCAAGATATTGCCAAGGATGCTTGAGATTGTTTTTCCCAATCCATACTTAAGGCTTAAACATCTGTCTTTCTCTAGTTCCACACAAGACAAAACATCTTAACTAGCTGACCATGAATTTATCATTAACAGAGGTGTAAGAAATAGAATTTTTTCAATTATAGTTTATGTTTGAAATGAAAGGCAGTGCTTCAGTTCACCCCTTATTTCCGCACATCTTTCAAACCAAAAATCTTTACTCTATGGCATTAATCCAGCCAAGAACAGATAGAAACACTATATTTAGGGTGACTAAGATGCTTAGTTGAGAACATGGATTTCCATCTGGCATTCAACTAAAAGCTGTATCAACTATTGCCAGATATTTTTAAAAAGGTATGATTTTTTATATAAACTGAAGGGTGGAAACACGGATTTGTGTGACAGAATCAAGATTTTTACAGTGCTGCATGCAAGGAATGTGAGATACCATCAGAAGGTCTCAAAATATTTCTTCTCTCCAAGATTTCTTTTTCCTTCAGGGGTAAATCCTTTTTCATTTACATAAATCATTTCACCATACCAAAAGCATTAGGAGTATCCACATCAGTTTCTCCAAGCCAAAGTTAGTTGGTACAACTTTAAAATCCCCACTGTGACTCATCAATATTAACAACAGTCTGGTTAATATAATATCAACACACACACTTTGTAATTCCGTTCCTTAAATTATTTTCTTCAAAATAAAAGAATTCATATTTAGTGCCCAGGAAAGGTTACACTGAGACATGTGCATCTGGGACTCAGTCCCTGGCAGCAAAATGTTTAACACTGGTATAATTTCCAATGAGCTATAACAAAATGAGGGGCATAAAAAAGCCTGCAGTGAAAAACCGTGATTTAAACAAGATCAGTTAAAACATTTGTGGCTTTCTGTATTATGTGACCTAGTATTTTGCAAGGAAAGGACACTGTGAACATTAATGAAACAAAAACATTGCACATTTCATTTTGCAAGGCAAATGTATACAGTTCTTAAGGGATTGATGCTCCTCTAACGCTCGTTAGGAAATCTTTTGAAAGGCTGTAAATACGAATTGACAGATCTTTGCATTTTTAAAACTGAAATAACACCTCTTCCCCACCCCCTACGCAAACAGGTGACTGTGACCATAGAAAGCCTTGTAGCTGAAAGGATTTCCAGTCAACATCCCTGATCCAGGCTCTCCACTCCAGCACCTCCCTTGGCGGGAATCAGTCTGAAGTGAGATTACCAGGCATGAAAGGAAAGAGCCATCACTTAATGCACTTCCTATGCAGAGCAGCAGATGTCCAAGAGGATTCCAAGCCTAATGCTGATATATAATGCTGATTCCTGAAGCAGCATTTAACTAGGTTTCTGCATCTGTAACCTTCAGTAAAGAATGCTATTCACATGGTACTGGAAGCAAGATGCAGATTCAGTGAACTGGATGGAAAGATTCTTCAGTATTTGAAGAACTGTTTTGGTCTTTCTTCCATAAATTTCTCTACTGAACAGTTATTTACAAATCCCACATGGCAATTTTTGCAGTCACTTAAAGAACCTCCATATTTAAACAAAATTACAGCCTCAGTTTTAAACATCACAAAATAATTTTTTAATCCTTAAAATAGTTGCTTGAGTTTCCTTGTAAACACACTTTTTGTAGCAAACCCAGGGTTTACTCTACAAATCAAGAAACACTGGTGGTCCACACCAGTTGAAATACATGCTTATGAATTCTGAGCATTTACCGTACTTTTCAGAAAAGACTCGGAAGTCCAACAGTATCTCAAAGCTTGCACAGATTGTGGAGGTTTTGGTGCTTGTCTTTAATCTCAAGAACAAATCAAAATTTACAACTGCTTTTAGAAAGAAAACTTTTGCTGCATGGACTAATACCTCATTGCTACATTATTTGCAGTAAGAACATACCACTATCGATCAACCCCAACTTCACCCTCTTCTCTTTGACAAATTAGATCTTTAATTCATGCTCTCACTCACTTCATCTTCTTAAAAGACAAGAGCTCACATCCATATCCTCACCTTGACAACTTTCCCATACATGAGGATTTCCCACTTGCCCCACCTTACCCCTCCTGCAGCTCCTGTGTTATCCCAACCCAAGCTCTTCCCTCCACACGCCACAGCTGGCAGCTGCTATCCCGGTGTTCTCACTTCAAGGTAGGTAACTCCCCTCCAGACTTGTCCAAGCACACACTACTGGCAGTGAGTTTGTAATTCAGGACCATGCTTCAGTTCTTACCACTTATTTCCAACTCTGCCCAGTGTGATTTCTTTCCATTGGCTGCTTCCTCTGAGGACATAATTGTGTACATCCTCCGTGGATCAGGTGGATCGTACTTTTCCTTGGGCATTCCTATTGAAAACAAAAGGCAAGCCATTAATTGAGGTATTATATACTGAGAATTCTTTAGAAGGTAATTCCCATTTCAGTTAAATTTCATATTAGACTTTTATACCAAATACTTTCCAAACCTACAGATAAAGATAACGTGCCCATTTACAAATGTTGCTGGATGGGAAACACTGCTATAAAATAGAAAAACAGAGATTCCTGATGCTCCTAGAATGGCAGACAACAGCCTAGCCCCCCCCCCCCCAATAATTTACCAGACTCTGCAAAGCAATTTTAAAATTGTGCCCTATCACCTTCCATGGCTATGTTGTGTGTCCCTCAAAACTGACACATCCCTCTGCAGGCTCTTGTTTCTTCAACAATGAAACTTCAAAAAGGATGATCACCATCACTGGGATCTCTCTCATACTCCTAAAGAACACATTTTCTAATTACTTTGATTACCTATCAGTTCCAGGTTTACTGGAATTGTCAACTTTTCACACAAATCAGCATCAAGAAAATAATTAAGGCTTCAAAAAGATCCTCAGTTCTTTACATCTACAAAGTGAAAGGTTTTAATCCAACCTTCACCCTGCTCTCTACAATATGAAAATATTGCACCCAAGGTAGATATTTCTATCGCTTTCTTCATCCAGGTATTTAATACTGAAATTTAACTTTGTTTTTCTCACTCTTTTTCACACCATTCCTGATAACTTTGTAAGAATCATTTTTCTAGCTTCTTTTTACCATACTCAATCATGCACCATGACAGAGAAGCAAGCATTCCTCTCCAACAAACAACAAGCTATAAATCTATTTATATGAATAGAGAAATCAAACAATGCTGGCTCAAATCACACTTAAAAACACATTACAAGCAGTATTATGTGATTATTCAGCAAAATAAATTACAGCAACACTGTAATACTACCCAAACCCACTCAGTAAACAGCAGCTATACTGGTCAAATTTCTAAGGACATCTTCCTACCAGGCCTTTTAAGGCTTTCGTATTTTTTCATTTCCTGGGACAAAGTGAAAAATGTTGGCATTATATAAAATAATCACAGAATAACTCCTAGTAAATAAGACTATCGACCAGACTTACAATCTGTTTACTGATTTTACTTAAAAATGTTTACTCTGCATGTTAAACAAAACAACAGAAATCCAACAAAACCTTTCTGATAACTATGCATCTTAATTGAAATAAAGCTTTTAGGTATCGCAGGCTTACTTTAATATAACAGCTCTTTTACTAAGTCACACTCCTCCTTCCCTTTCCCACTCCCACTACTGGTCAAAACCAGATTTCTGCAGTGAAAAGAAATTCCCCTTTAAGAAGTGAATTGTGGGTAAAAGGATCAGATTATAAATAGCAGCTGGGTGAGGCTCCTTCCAGAGTGAAGGCACTTGAGTACCCAGGGTGCTGGAGTCATCAAGTGTAATGCTTTTTTTATCAAACTTCACTAATTAAATGAGAGGAGAGTGGATTATAATCACCAGAAAGGTAAAAGCATAACTTCTCCCTGCAATAACTATGCAACTGGTGCAAGAATATGTATCAAAGTAATGTACAGAGCATCTCTTCTGAAATTTCAACATATAATTATATATAATTCACAAAGACCATGTAGGAATGCTCCAGCTTGTCAGGAAACATTTACCTTCCTCAGACATTTACTGCTTTCACTTCCTGCCGCTCCCTGAATTAATAAATATGTTCCAATTTTTCGAGAAGCAGGTATGCAGAAATCTCATTCAGTACAGAAATACAAATGCTCCCCAAAGCACACTCAATCACATGCACTAATTAACAGCATTGCTGGTACCAGCAGTGTATCACTCCTTACTGCTAGAAGAGGATGACATACTTTTCCAGTGGGTTTTGTTAAGGTACACTAAAACAATTAGAGATTCAGAATTTGAGGGTTTAACATTGGATCCTGGTGACCCTGCACTCCCGGTCCATCCATGGCACCACCCTCCCCTTAATAAAGTTCCTGCTCTTGATAGTTTTCCCTCTCTCACTGCTGCACTTCTCAGAGGATGAGACCCTGCTGTTTAGGATTACCAGGTGCCAAAAAAGCAGGAAATGCTTGAGAGCCTACTGGCTGAAGAAGCTGTTGCTGCCCAAGAGCATCACTGCCATCAGCCACATCAAGGATACTGCCACACCAGGCATGAGCACATCTTCTTCTATCACCCAGAACTCAAAATTTCTCAGGAACTGACAGGAAGGGTAAATTTGGATTGTATTTCACAGGACAGCATAAAATACAAGCACAACACGTTGAATTGTATTTCAAAACTTCACAGCATGGAGTAGTTCAAGAAAATCAGTCTCTATTACTGTCTCCTTTCTCCACCTCCCCAAATCGAAATTTAGCACTTGCTGAGCTGCTACAGTAAAACATAAAAGCTGAGCTAAACATCAGATTACGTGATAGACTTTCGTCAGACTAAAGCAATTTTTAGTAAGACCCATAAAATAAGTGTTGAACATCCTTAGAACCATTGATAACTGCAGCTTTTAACAATCATCATGGTAATTTTCGGAAGAGCTTATACCACCTGTAATTTTCACTTGCACCAACACAGATGGTGGAAGCACCATTAATGTTAGGTTGTTACCGCATACAGTAAATCAGTTTGTAAAGGAAAAAATCTTTATAACAAAGATATGACATGCATTCCTGGAACACACTCCAGACTACATAAATTTAATGAAAAGGACATTTAAGTATGTTTGAATGCAAATGAAATTGTTTACTATCTTGTACCAGGTTATTAAGATTGTCATTTTAATAGCTGTAAAAACAGAAGAGCTTGAGAGTCGAAGTGAGTGTGGCTGCCCACTCCAACCCTGGGTCACTCAGTCCTCACACAGAATTAACACCCCTTACCCCAAAGAAACTGAGCCAAGCAAGGCCAACGAGGTCAACAGTGCACAGGGTCTGACACAGGGAATTAGATCTCAAGCCTCCAGTGCAGACACCATTTTAAGCCCTCGTTTGTATAGAGGGTGCTGATAGACAGGCACAGGGACAGGGTGAGGGGAAGGAAGCGGGGACCAACAGTCCCTTCAGGGAAGGGTGACAAGGATCAGAAAGAGAAAGAAAAAACCTGAAGGTTGTTATGTCAAGGGAGGGCAACCTGCTGGAAGGAGAGCTGACAAAGCTGGCTACTACAGCAGGTGGGTGATGGAGCTCTGGCTCTGGCTTCACTCAGAACAGACCACTGAAAACAAAGCCAAATGTTCCCAGGCTGAGCTGCACCTGCCCCAACTGCTGCCTGTCTCTCCAGATTACAGCCCTGACCGCAGCCAGGCCATGCCCAGCCAGGCTGGGCACTGGGTTTGGAATCACCCTGGACAATGACAGTGCCATCACCAGCACCACGAGCTCCTGGAGTGTCCTCCCAGCCAGAGCACCAGGGCCACGGAGGGAACCATGTCAGGAGGAGCTGGTGGCCTAGAAAAGGACTTCCTGGAGGCCAAGCTGGTTTAGATACACTGCTCCTTGAAGAATCAAGGGAGTTCAGCTCATTGCCTGACAAGAGATTTGGAATGATGTGTCCTTGGCTATGGACATGTGCGAAGTGGAAGCTGGACTATGAGGTAGTTAATGCTCCAGGTGACTATGAAAACTACCAATAAATAATGTCTTCAAAATGGAGAAATGAGTCTGCTCTGAGTGACAGGGCAGGAAAGATGATGACATTTTTTTTCCTGTTCTACTCTTCTGCCGTTTTTATGAAATTGTAAGACGCCGAGGAGGAAGATTTAAACAAAACAGGTAGGTGAGCAGTTTTTTTGAGACTAAGGTTTCGGGGTTTTTTTAGGCACCAATAGAAAATACTACAGCAATTCTTCATTTCCTGAAATGCTTTCTACAATATCATGATAAATTAACTCGATTTCAAAACTAAACGTATTGGACAATTCCTGTAGGCCAAGCACAATCTTTTATACTATTACTATGGATGTAGATGTCAAGTTTGTCCCTAAAACATACTTGAATTCTAAAACTGTGTAGAAAATTATGAACAAGTAAGAGCAACACAGTGTTCAGACGTTATTTCAACTGATCTAATCAACTATTCTGAAATAACTATTTCAATAGTTACTATGAACCATCTATAAAACCCATTTAAAAATCTGGGAGCGCCTTTAGAAATACTTCAAGATCACAATGCTGAAGCATTACAACTCCACTTCTGAAACTTTCTAACACATGTTGGTGACTACTTTTGACTTCCCCTCCTTCCCCTTTACTTGCTTTTACTTGTCACTAACACAGTAATGCAGATCAGGAGATAGCCAGGAGGGGAAAGTAAACTAAGTAGCACCAGACCTGATCAAGTGCAGAATTACTTAAACTTTTTGCTACTTTAATTAAAAACACTGACTAAACTATGCAAATCTAGATCTAATAAAGAAGTAACAAGACAATTGGACAATATTTTCCATTTGTTGATGCAGTGCAGTATTACTTGCCAAATAAATTACTTCTGAACTGCTGAAAAGTAGCAGGATAGAAAGCAATCTACTAAGCTGCTCAAAGATTTCATAAGAAAACAATAGCACATATGAGAGACTTTTTTTTTCCCTTTCTCTCTCCAAACCCTCACACTGGAAGCTCACCCCAGACCATTCTTTTGTAACCTTCTGCCTTTAACCCTGAAGCTCTTTTCCATACAATCCTAAGTTTCATTTAAAAATGGGTTCCAATGACCTTCCCCACAAATATAAATGTTTCTTAAATTGACTGGTCTGTTTTGAATTCAAAGTTAATTTAGGATCCTCCACACCCTCTACCACTTGCACTGTGGTTTTACAATGCATGAAGCAGAACTAAGCTGGTCCTGCTGCAGTTCCTCCTCCCCAGGACCCTGTATTTCCACTTCACTCTTGCATCAGCACCGACTTTTGTCTGATTACAAAGGAGCTGGTGAAGAGAATTAAACTGGCTAAGGGGGGAAGAGGAAAAAAGTATATATATTTGAGGGAGACTAGCTTCCTGTGTTATTATTCCTGTACAGCAGGAATGTATGTGTGGATTTGCAGCTGTTGAAATCAGGACACCACCATAATGGCACTTATGGCCACACTGACACAAAGCCTCCTCTCCCATAGCAGGAAGCAAACTCTTGCTTCCAGCCACCCTCACCCAGTTAAACAGTAACACTGAACAAAGTCTGAAATGCTAACTGAAGGCAAAGTACATTGCTTTTTAGATAACTTAAGGCTGTAGCAGTTCTAGCAACGTATAGGCTAGTCAGATGTGTTAACCTGTATTTAAAGGGTTAATTTCTACTGTTGAGCTTTATTAGAATTAACAGGAATTACTGCTTTCAACTCCAAACAGTGACCCTTTTCAAAGGGAACAGAAGTACCTCTAAAAGATAACTACTGTGCTTTGGAGAAATATCTTTAAGGTAATTTCATAGTGTTGTATTTCAGTTTTACTATAAAACTGCAGATTTGCCCTTTCCTATTCAAAGACTCACTACCCCTTCTTTAAAATGTGCTTTTCCAAAATGAACCAAGCTTGCTGCTTTCCCTGTCCTGTCACTGGTGGTGCTTTACCCAGCAAGTCATGCATTTCTATGGGAACTTAATTACATTTCAGCTTGAAGTACAGGCAAATAAGCAACAACATTGTCCCTGGCCAGGATGACAAGGTGCAACATCTGTCACCTTCTCACAGAAAAGCCACAGCAGCTTGGAACAGGGTTTATGATAAAGGTCAGTCCCTGCAGAATTTACACGCTTGACTTGATGAGTTGACTCAATGACTGAATTTATCCTCACCCTGTTCCATGCCTGGGCAACAAACTAGAGAGTGATGTCAATACTGAAAACTGATGGAAAATATTCATGGGCAAGATACGACGATGAGGAAAGAAAGCAAATATCCAATGCATCCCGGCTAAACCTCAAGTGCCCTGTGGAGTCAATTTACTGTATTTCAGCTAAATTCTTATTTTAAATGATGTGGCACCACCCCACTCACCTAAGACATAAAACTTAAACTAGAGAATTAGATACTTTCTCTGTATCCTGATACTGTTCTTACGAAGTCTTTTAAATTTCATGTCATCTTATTTCTACAAATGTTTTATTCAAACCATACTAAATTGAGACTTTGTTTTTTAAAAAAATAGATCTTAATATATGCCTGTAGTTTTGGATCTCCCAACTACTCGCATATATACACCCTAATATGGAAGAATACTTGCATTCTGCTATGAAATATAACTTGATACATAATGTATATTTTGTTGCAATATAGTATACAATATATATTTATGTTAAACATATTTTATACGTGTTTTATAAAAATATATTTTGCTACAATGTATTATAACAGAAAACATATCTACAAAATATGTTTTACTACAATACACAAGCAGATAAACCAAAGTTCAGGAAAGCAGGTGTGGGCTACCACCCAAAAGGAAAAAAAAGTCTGAAAGAATTAAATCTGCCTCAAAATTGAGAAATCCATACTACAGTACATTAGAACTAAAATCACAAATATTCTGAGGCTGAATAAACAGAAATTTAAGGACTTGCTTATCTATTGAAATACAACCTTACATTTAACTTTGTAAGCATGAACCAGATCCTTCTATTGAAATATATACAAAGAAAACACCAGTGTTGCAAGAAACCACATATTTATTTTTTCCCTACTAGTGTGCTACTTCAAGGCAAATATCAAGTCTGTTGTGTAAACACCTATTATTTGTGGACTAGTACAAACACTCTTGGCATTTTATTTGAAAGAGGCTGTTTAAGTAATTTTTTTTTACAGTATTTAGCGTTGAAAAACTAAGGCTAGGAAAAATCCGATTGGGAAATCAGCTAAAGGCCAACACCTGAATTTTTCAGAACACATGCTGTAAATTAAAAATTTCCTTTTGCCTCGTGTAGGGAGGGATGGCATGTACCAGCTGTGGGCACAGGCAGAACTGCAGCAGCACAAGGACAACTCCTGAAACACTCCCCACTCCCAAAAGACTCAACTATAACGTGTGAGAAAATGTCAAGATCCCTTTAACCCAATTTATAGCCTAGTGTTGGAATAATCTAAATTAAAAATATAAAAAAATCTGTTGAGTCAACATGAAGTCAATTGATTCATTCCAAGTACTTTTTCACTTGCTAAGATCACATTTTAGTGGCTGTTAGCATATTAAGATTTAATGGCTTCATCAGGGATGTAATGCTTCTCCATCCTATTTTGAGGACTTCTAAAACTGTAATTTTACATGACTGCCAATACAAACCCACGAGTTACCGTTCCTCTTTTTCAGACTTAAAGATAATGCAGTGGGATGTGAACATGTGTAATAACAAATGCAAGATACTGGTTAAGTCAATATCCATCAATTCATGTAAGTATATCTGGAATATTACTAATCAGATGAGTTATTTGAATTTGCATATTTAAGCTCTACTAGAGAAAAATCAGAAGCTGACAAATGCTTTAATATTCTTTACAAAAATCTATAAAGGTGTTAAAGTTCACCAAACCCTTCAATCTAGCCAAAGCTGACTAAAATGAAACATAACCCTCCTGAAACTCAAGCAAAGCATCCTGGTTCAGATAAACTGGGCCATAAATGTCAAAGGATTTACTTGCTGTCTTCAAATTAGGAAGGCTCCGTTAGACTAGAAAGCACTGACTAGAACAGGCTTTAAATTTTGTTGAGTTCAAAACTCAGTCATTTTGTATTTTTAAGAAGAGCATATTAAATTCTGACCTGCAGGTATTTCACATTTAATTAAGGTTTCTTTGTCCTTCATAACTACTTGTTTACCGAAATGCAAACTGGCTGGTTCCAGCTGGCAGTGGAAGGCATAGGGAGGATGTCATTTTCCAAACTTCTACTTTTTCTACCCAAACCCTACCTATTACAGTTTCCCACGGATAAGCAATGTGCAGCCCACTATTTTAATGGTGTACGTGTAATCCTCTAAACCTTGCACAGTGTGAAAAACTTGTTTACCATCATTTCACTAATGCAAAGAAGCAATTGCCACTTCCATGTTCAGTTGCTGTAAAAACTAGTTTGGGTTCAAGAGAGAAGTCTAAAATGGTTAGAGTACAAAAGGTACAATTCAGCACAGACGTCTCTGACTGCTCCATCTTCCAAACACACGACAAGACAGATCTGTTTTATCAGACTCATGGTAAAAACCCCTCAAATTCCCACCCCTTACTCTGCACAACATAAAATCATTAGAAATACGATGTCCAAATGTTCTCAGTGTAGCAAACATGGTCCAGATGATTAGAATAGTTCTTAATTATCAGAAATTGTATCAAATTATGACTATAGTAAAAGGCTGCTGTATACAAAACAAACAGTAACACAAAACCAAATTGCAAAGCAAAGACTGACCTTAACTGGTATCCCTGGAACCACATTGGCTAGTTAATGAGTACTACACAGCATTCAGCTTTTTGCACATTCTGTTAGTGTATTCTGAAATGCCAATACATTAAAGAGATGTCAGGTCCACTAATTAAAGAATTTACATAAATTGCATTGCATTACAGAATTGTATACTGTACAAGTCAGATGGAACCTAAAAGACCAGCTTTCAAAGGAAGAGTTGTGTTGTAAAACATTTAGCTTCAGGTTTTATAAATGTAGGCAGAAAGACCAAGGCTTAAAAGCTTCACCTACAAATGTCTCTAGAAATCTGAGAATGGTCTTACACTCCAAAGCATTAATATAATACCAACTCCCACTCCACTGGTTGCATCCAATCATACTTGACAATTTAGTTATGATTCTTCACAATACATGGAACACTGATTCCTGTTTAGCAGACCTAGTACGAAAGTTCTTATCTTGGTCCAGCTCAGTAAGCTATTCTAAATTCTGGCACATGCACCAACACATTCCCTACCACATGTTCCTTTTTGTGCCCGCAGGATGCTTATCACATTTCTCTTGTTTCATGGGGAAAACACAAAGTCACCACACAAAACACTATTTCTTAGTCTTAAAACAGAACTAAGGAGTAAGAGAGAACTCAGCTACTTTAAATGAAGTTTGGACATGAGCTCATTTTCAGCATTCCTGCTATAGAACTGAACTAGAGCTTGACAAGAGGTGTCAGTATTTAATTCAAAAAATCTCTGCCTTCCTAAAACACAATTTCTAGATACCTAAATGCTTGTTAGTATTAGTGTTGCTAAACTAACTGAAGGTCAGGATGTTACAGAACTCATCGCACAGCTGATGCTTTACCCATCTAGCCACATCCTGACAGCAAGCAAATTATTCACACATTGGTTTTGCTTCAAATTTAACGAACAAGCCTGAAAATGTTTTTCCACAACCACGCTCTTGCACAGCAAAGCCAACTCAAGACTTCTTTCCTGTCCCCATTTTCCACTGCATCACCTCTCTCTGTTGTTTTGATGCAGCTGTTTGTGAGACAATACTGAAAACCAACAACGATACTCAGCTAAGAAAGTGGGGTTTAGAGGTCGTGGGGGTTGGGGTTTTTTTAATAATGAAGTATCACCACTCAGCCACGCCACTGGTTGGTTTTGAGCATTACTCTGACAACAGTTGTACTGACATGGATTATGTGGATTTAATGAGCAACCCAAGCAGGATCTTTCCAAATTCTGCCACTGGAGAGAAGTCCTGACCTACTAAATCAGAAGAAACCATGAGGTGATCTAGTCCACTGCTCCCTATAGAGAAAGCACCTATGCCATGACTGACCATCACAAATCTCCAGAGGTGGATCTTTCATCATCTTCCTCATCAAAAGGATTTGATGATATTTCCTCATCAATAAGGATTCCTTACTAGTTTTCATTATTCTTCACACTTATCACTTGTTCCTAAAAGCTCTCATTCCTGAAAGTACTCTGCAGATGAACTGTGATTAAGCCAGCACTGAAACTCCTCTTAGTCCCCAGGACCTTTGCTTTGTCAGACAAAGCTCCTCTGTTGGGTGAGCAACTGTTAACACTTCTTCAAACAATATTTGAAAGTATTAATGGTCAGAGTGTGGCATAAAATATCTCAATACTTATTCAGCCATTATGATGCCATTTCCTTGCTCTGACAGGTCATACACATCAGACGCTGCACGGCCAATCCTGGTGGTGTTTTAGCTTAGTTTCAAGCCTTCTGTCTCTGTAGGTGTTGGTTAAACATGGCCTTTGTTGCAAAAATCACATGAAAAAACTGTCTCTGAAGCAAGTTTTTTTCTGATCCCTGACTCTGCAAACTGATCTATGCAAAGAGATACTTCCGTGGAGCAGCATTTAAGTCAGATCAATGTGCAGGATCCACATCTCACCCATCAATACACTCCAAAATAGCTCAAGCACATTATTTGTAACATGCAGGATATGACATTATTGTATATTCCTGTCTCCTAACCATGGCAAGATGCTGCACCCTCATGACAAGAGCCACCACTCAAATTGCTTCAGCACGTTCTGGGAAACTCCAGTCTTCCAACTGAAACTGCTGCCTTGCTAAGGAAAGGGGGAAGCTCAAAGGATGCTTTGGAGATACTGGTATTATAAAACAGAACAAAAACTTTAAGAAGGTCTTCAGGTAGAGAGCCCCTTCACTTGCAGAATAAAGGCTGCATACCAGGAACATGAACTAAGATGCACAAGAGAGGCATCCAAATATCCAGGCTGTGATCACAATGTCAAGTTGGCAGCCTCCATAAAACAACCAACAGCATTCCCAGTCTAGAAAAATCTAAAGTCAAATCAATTTCTTCCTGCAGATCTCCATTGTAGCACAAATTGGAATCCTAACAGCAAGTATTTTAATTCTGAAATAAAAACAATTGTATATATTTACTGCTCCTAGTCCCTCCTTGATTCATACACTATAAAAAGGCCTCCAAGGCATTAACAAAAAGATTAATGTTGCAGTCTTACAAAAGGAAATATTGAGTTGTTGCCAATCTTTTTTTTTAAACAAGCACCATCTTGGAAGTGCAATTAGCAGCTAAAAGTACATGTTAAGCATTTAAACAGCTTTTTCTTTGGGCCCTGCCTAAGCATTCGTAAACTCTTCAAGACTTCAGCTGCAGAAATTCCTCCATGTACAAATTGAGTGCAGGTCCCCAAGCTTATGCCAAGATTCCCTTGTTGAGTGGACTTGTACAACCCAATTTCAATGTAAGAACATAAATTATGTCACTTAACACAATGCTAATAATCTTGCAGGGTATTGTACAATAATCACACTTCCAAGTGTGAAGCACCAACACTTTAGAAGGAACAAAACAGATGAAACCCTGCGGTGACTCAGTTTGAGCAATTTATGCATAAAGCTTTCAAAATTACACCAAGGAGAAGGCTAAATTTAGACTGGAATCAGTAATGTCAGTATTTTGACATGGGAAGTAGTGTAAAACCTCAATATATGGATTAAAAACCCCAGATACTTTGTATGCAACTGCGCATGGGTCAACCTCTGCCTCATGCCACTACAACAAAAATCCAGTGGTTGGGTCTGTTGAGAATATTGTGGTGTTTTAAGGTCACTGGTAGCTTTTTAAAGCTCACCATACACAACTGTAACCTTTCAATAATACATGTATTTCCTGACAACAAAACCCCTACAGACTTAAGTGTCAATTCTTGTACATCCCTTCAATTCTGAAGACTGAAAGGCATCCTCATTCCTAAAGATTCTGTGTAGAATCCTTGCCTAAAGTGGCCCCATTTGAGACTGGGATATAATGGTCAGACTGCACATACACAACTGTACAGCCAAAAGGACACGACATAAACAGATAATAATTTAGAACTCAAGAGTCTGTTAGCAAACAGAACCAGGGCCTCTGCAACAGGGACTGCACAACTGGATGGAAGAATTCTGGTTCATCACACAGACTCTTGGGCATGGTGGTGAGCCAAACAGCATGGCACACTGCACTACAAACATTTTAATATTAAAGTTTTTTGGTGACAGATTAACAGAATCATTTTTATTTACACAGCCATGTTTTCAAATATAGATTCTTTTGTTCATATGTAGGGAAAGAATTTTTAGTTTGCTCAGTCTTGGAACCATTTTAAAGACAGTGGTTTCCATCACAAACATTGTACTTGGTCAAAAGAATGTCTTCCTAATATCTAGTACAGCCCTATCTTAAAAAGGTACCATGCTCATTCAATTCCTGACCCTTCATTACATGTTTTCAAGTCTTCATGTATAAAATGTCAAATGTATTTACCTGGCCATGCAGTATTACAGTTTCATCTATCTTTATAGTTCAGTTCTTCCTCTAAAATTCAAGCACATTAAACAGCCTGAACATGAGACTGTATTCAGAGTTCAACTTCAGAATGCAAACAGAAAAGACATGCATGGTAGGATCCTTTTTAAACATGGGCTGATCCAAGCGATCCAGGTGAAAAGTGAACAAAGAGTTAATCCAAATGCGAAGGGCTCCATTTCAGTAATAGCATGAATAAACCCCCACAGAAGGCTCCATTGCTAGCAGCAAACTCCACAGAGTCCAGATGAACCAGCAGGAAGAACAGAGGGCGGATAATCCTGTAAAATTACCCCAGTGGAAATGTTGATAAATTCCCAATTACGAGACCTGCTCTAGAATGAAAAAAAATGCGAGATACAATACAATTACCAGTCAACGCTTGCACATCTTTGTATTTAAGCCAGACAAATACCACAGGTATTTCTTAATTCCTTGGATTTTGAATTAGTTACCCACTGTGGTGAAATCTAGATTATGAAAATAAGCCCCAGAAATCAAATGAAAAACCAGGCAATCTGCAACTCTAGTTACCAAGCAAATACTCATCCATGAAGTTCTATTTTTGGTGATACAATTTTCTCTGCGTTTGTGGAAATACGGATGGTTGTATTAAAAAACAAACAAACAAAAAAACCAAACAAAACAAACAAATAAAAAAACCAAAACAAAAAACCAACAAAACCTTTAGCTTTTATTGCATTTGTTTTGAATATATTTCTTATACTACACAAAACAAAGCAGCACAGAATCAGGTTGGAGAAGACCTCTAAGATCATCGAGTCCAATCTAGGACTACAACCTAGTAGGTTCCATATGAATTTTTAATGTTTGTGGAAAAATTGCTGATAAAATACGTGTTCACCATAGATACCAAGACAGAGACAGGTGTATTAGATATCTTCTTTTTTAAAGTCTTGTCTGACCCCAGGCTTATGGCTCTCCATAAAATTCTGGAGGAGGAAAGGCTGTCCTGTGAGCCCCACGACAGACCGGGGGGTGCGGGAGGTCCCCACCGCCCGCTCCCCCGCAGGATGCGGTTCCGCAGGCAGCCCAGGCGCTCATTCCCCGTGCCCCAGCCGAGGCAGTGACCCCGCTCGGACCCCGCCCGGTTACGAAGCGACGGCCGGGCCCCTCTGATTCTGATCCCGACCCCAGCCCCGCCACCCCCCGCCCCAATTCTCTCTGTTTATCCCT